>CAUYQG010201590.1:0-23704 GCA_963574415.1 Tarsius wallacei | reverse complement strand
GTGAGCCCTCTCTTCCCCTGATAGTGGACCTGGTACCCAGTGCGTGGGTGTGCACCCTTTACCCTCCCCTGCTGCTTCTGAAAGTCTTGCTACAGCAACTACATGAACAAGCCTTGGCTTGTAGTAGAAAACATCTGACCCAGTCAGTCTCCCTGGCCACCTCAGCTGGTAGCCAGCACCACCCATCAGATATGTGCATGGGGCCATCTTTGACCAACAACCTCCAGTCTATCGGCCAGCTGACTGTAGCCACATGAGTGAGTTCAGCGAAAGTTATGAGAAAAACTGCCCAGATGAACTCGGCCCTAATTGCTGACAGAATGGGTTGTTGCTTTAAGCCGGGGATCAGCAAACTTTTTGTGTAAGGGCCCAGAGAGGAAATGTTTCAGGCTTTGTGGGCCATATGGTCTCTATCACAACTATTCAACCCTATCATTGTAGCACAAAGGCCGCCATAAACAAGTAAATAAGCTGGCAAGGTTGACTTCCAATAAAATTTCATTTTCTAAAACAGGCAGCAAAAATAAATAAGTAAGCAAACAGGCAGCATCTGACTGTGGTCCATGGGCAATAATTTTCCGACACGTGTTTTAAACCAATACGTTCTGAGATGGTTTGTTATACATCAAATGCCAACTGATACTTTGATCAAGATGAGCTAATTAAAATTGGAAAAAATCAATTCTATCATTAGAAGTTGCATTATAAATAAAATCAGCATTACATTAATTCAGTTAAAGTGTGCCTCAAAAATAGGTTTATATCATTGAATAGAATAGGAAATGTTGCTTATCTACAGATTTATTTTTAAAGCAAGTGATTGTTGAAAACATTGAGTATATTACTAAACTTATATTAACTAGAAAACATATAAATATCACTGAAGCCTCTCCCAATACCTCTTCCATGGCTCTATGAGACCAACACTTTGTCAGAAGTTCATGCACACACATGTGTGCACACAAACAGATCCAACAAGTTAGAACAAAATTTGCAAAAGCACTAGTTAAGCATGCTCTAAAAAGCACAGTCACAGTTGCTAAGCAAAATTACCAATCCCATCCATCTCAGGAATGTTGAGAGGAATTAAAATAGCCCTTCATTGTGAAACAAACATTTTCCAAATATCTTAGTACGTGTGTTACATGTATCATTCAGTGTGAAGTGTCAAATGTGGTCATGTACTGTGATGTACCAGTTGTAAAATGCAGCTCCAAAAAATGGGAACAAAGGATGCTAAGGAACATGGTAGTTCTGAAAGACTTGTGTGCAGGTGAATGCTGAATGAGGACACTCTTGATCCAAATATGTCATTTTTAACATATGCAAAATGTATCTCCAAAGAAATTCAGCTAAAGTTATTAACTGAAGGGAGCATTTTACTGTAAATGTGAACTGACAACATCAAGAGTGGGTGGAATGACAGGGTGGGATCGGGTGTGGGATATGGGTAGTAGAGAGTGGAGAGACAGAGAACACACTTAGCAAAGAGTACAACTTGAACTGAGCTTGAGAGAAAACTACGGTTTCACGTAGAGTTAGAATAGTTCTTCATTGCAGGCTAATTTTAGCAAAAAAATAAATATATATATCTATATCTATATCTATCTATCTATCTATCTATATCTATATCTATATCTATCTATCTATCTATAGATATATATATATATATCTATATCTATCTGTCTATCTATAGATATATATCTATATATATCTATATCTATCTATCTATATATATATATCTATATCTATCTATCTATCTATCTATCTATCTATCTATCTATATATATATCTAACCTAGATGATTTGCTGCTATAACCTATCTGGGTTAAAAAAAAAAATTCAGAATAGAGGGCCATTAAGAACAATCTGGAAGCTGTCAGACTATTGTAAAAAAAGACTTCATGCAGGAACTAGGGAATACTTTCTGCCTTTATGAGTAGTCAGGGATGGGACAGACAGACTTACACCAACATTTTTGGAAGTGGGGTGAATATAAATAAAAAATAAGATAGACAAATAATAGGCGCTTACGACCCCAAGAACACTAGCATCTTAGCGCTAGGATTAAATTTCTGTGAGAAGCAACTATGATTTAAGCAATGGAAAAAGTGTAAGTCAATGTTTAGAGTTATGGTTTATAAACAAACAGATTCATAAAATTTCTAATGGTTAAGTTTTCAGTCACAAATAACAAATGATTTGCACCTACTAGTAAAACACAAGAAAGAAAGAAAATTCTTGCTAAGGGCATTTCTTAATTAAGCATTACCTTAAATTTTAAGAATAACTACACGTTACTTCTGGACTGGTAAAAGAAATATAAGTTGGCATAATGTTTCTTAAAACATATCGGCATTAAGTACCAAAACACTTCATACTTATGTATCTGATCGGACTCCCCTTATGATAGTAAAGAAAAAATGTTATGCACATGTTCTCACTCAAATGGTCCCTGATCACTGAACACAGAAGCACAAAGGTGGGAACCACAGACCCAGGACACTGCTAAGGGAGGAACGGAGGGAGGAAGGATAAGGGGTGCACACCCACACACTGGGTACCAGGTCCACGATCAGGGGAAGAGAGGGATCACTGGAAGCCCAAACCTCACCTGCACACAATTTGCTTAAGGAGTAAATACTCCCATGTACTCCACAACGCAAAGTAAAATAAAATAGAATAAAATAAAAATGCCATGCACAAAGATGTTCATTAAAGTCTTATTTGTTTGTTTTTTTTTAAACTGATAACAACAGAAAGGCCAGTAATAAGAAAACCTGTAACATTTAATAAACTACACAGCCATTAAAAATTCTGAGTAGTCTCAATACTCTGAGAAACTTGTTATTAGGTGAACAGTATAAAATAAAAAGAAAAATGAGCATAAAAATAAAAATAAAAATTACACATACATAATTGCCTTACATATGGGAAATATTTATTTGTAGAGAAAATTTTGTCAGAAAATGTGCAAACACCATAGTGATTTTACCTGAGTGTTAGAATGTTCTTTTTGCCATTTAAAAATTTTCCAGATTTGCAACTGTGAACTAATAGTTTTCTTGGGGATTTAAAAATAAGTTGTCAGACAATTTTTTCCTCCTAATTAAAAAACTCCTAAGTGTCCTTAGTTTGACATTCAATGCTATTTTACAATCTGGTATCAAGTATCTTTTAAATTTATCTCTCAGTCTTCCCTTCCACATAAGGCGGATCCACTAATTCTACCATGTTCGTCAGAGCTTTGTATTCTCCAGTCCAGGGCCTTTGCTCAGACCCGTTTGTGTAGCACAATTCACCTCATTGTCTCCTTCCTGTTTTTTAAATCCTCTCCCTCGTATTGTATCCTTTCATGCCGGAAGCCCTATTTAACCACAGTGCTGAACCTTTCTCCTAACGTCTACTGTCTACTATATGCCATCTTTTTAACTGTAAGTGACAGAAACCCAACTAAGTCAGCTTTTACCAAAGAGGGAAAAAGGGAGCTGTGAAGAGGGTTGGCAAAATATATTTGCTCATTCGAGGCAGGCGTTTTCAACCTCAGAACTATTGTCCTCGTTGTGAGAGACGTTGTGTCCTGTGCATTGGAGGGCGTTTTGCAGCATCCCTGGACTCTGCTCACTGAGTTCCAGTAGTGTCCCAATGTCACAATCAAAGATGTCTTCAGACATTGCCAAGCATCCGCTGAGGCAAAGTCACCCCCACCTGAGAACCACTGCTTTAAGAGAAAGTACAAAGGTCCTGAGAGTTAAAATCACATTCTCAAACCTCTTGTTCCTCCATCCAAAACGTTTTCACTCCACAAACTGCCAGCTCTGTATCGTGAACCTACCAGATTAAGCACGTGGGCAGGGTGGGGGCAAGACTTGTTAAAAATAATAACTCCAGTAGAGGTCTGATAACTCTAGTAGAAGTCTCATGCAATTGCTCATTGCCCTGACCATGACTTCATCTCTTTGACCAGTGTAAGAGAATTTTTGGATAGGAGAGTGCTGGGTCACATGTTCAAAGGGTTGACATCAGCACCACTCAACTTTCTGAGGAGAGAAGACGCTTTGATTCTAAGGGAGGGTGTGTTCCTCCACTCCTTACAGTTTTTTGCTTTTTTTCCTCTGTTCAGCAAAACTGGAAGCCGCTTAAAGGCAAGCAAAGTGGTTGCAACACCTTTTATCCACTCAGAGTTTCCAGATTGCTGTCTTGAAGAAAGTTCAAAATGTAGTCCCTTATTCCCTGAAACTTTTTAAAGGTCAACACAACGTACTGAAACTTCTCAACTCACTGAGAATAAACTGGTCTCCCAGCATACATGCTTTTCAAAAATGCCTATACAAGTCTATAAAAATCTTCTGAAAAATCATTCAATGTTCTATAAAATATAATTCTGCAAAGTAACCTTTAAAAAGCTATTTTTAATTAATTTGTTCTCAGTTGGCATTAAATTTTCTATCTAGACCTAAGTAGGTATAGTGTGACATAAACTATAAAGCACACACAAACATACAATAAAAAACGAAATAAAGCTTTTTGAGAGGAGGAACTAGAAGTTACACTTGTACCAATACTTTGTTGATATTATGATAAAAATTTAATTTCTAATGAGTAGTATTTTTGTTTCTATATGGGTATATGTGTACACATGTGTGTATATTTTAAGTTGTAAGAAGTGTCAAAAATATACATAAATTTGTGGAGAATTTTATAATTATATATATTTAAAATATTTATCTTCCTTAATCAAATTATACAAAAGGCTTATTATATCACAAATGCTTTTTAAAGAACCATTGGAACACTTTTTATGAAAATAAAAATTCACTATGCAGATAGAACACTCACATTTCATCATACTTTTCACAATAGAATGTGATAAGGCAATGCCTTTCCAGTTAAGGGCATCAGTCTCAATCAATGAAACACAATTTCAAATTGGATTTTAAAGAGTTTGAAAGCAAACAAAATGAGCTTTGCTGTATATACTTTTTCTTTCTATAATTTTGCAAAGCACTTTTTATCTGTCAGAGAGGGCTGTGCCAGATATTTTTAAAAACCTAATTTAAATTAGCTGTAAAATACAGAACTTCCATGCAAAAACCAAAATAAGAAGCTAGCTTCCATACCAGCTTTCTTGATTCTCCACTCCTTGGAAAACATTTCAGTTTCAATAATGACAATTAAATTTAAATAGAAGATTCGTGAACATAAAAAGATGGCACTTAATGCATATTGCATGCATCTTGGATGCATTCTCCTGTACAGCTGGGGAATAGATAATTTTATGATCCTATAAGAAATTATCTGAAATTCACATTGTAAAGTCTTTTCCTAACGTTATTCAGATTCCTGGATCGAATATTTTAATAGATAAAACGAAGGGTATATGTTTTTGAGCCACATTCTTCTACATTTACTAACTCCTTTAATATTTACTATATTAAATCACTGAAAATATAATTTTATAAATATTATACATCTTTTAGAAGAGGAAAACAATGTCTTTAACTTTGCATTGACGTTTTTGTAGGAGTTGCAAGCACTGTTTAACACTATAAAAGTGTCCAAAAGGTCCATTTAATCTACTAGTTTTGAGGGACTGAAATCTAGAGAGCAAGTAACTGAGTCTTTCAATGACTTTTGAGAACCTAATGCTTCTAAGAACGCCACAAAAATAACAATGAAAAATTAGTCTTCTTTACCATCACAAGTGACGTCACATAAATTAATAAGCAATCACTAGTCATTATTGATAAACTCCAATGTTTCTTATGATATGAAGTATTTCTTTGAATTTTGTTTTTGTCTTCATTTTTCTGTATTGACTTCTCTTCCAATCTATTTTCTAGGCATTATTTAATAACAGGTTTATTGAGATGAAACTCAGATACCAAACCATTCATCCAATTAAAGTATACAATTCAGTATTTTTTATTATATTTAAAGCATTATGCAATTTTAGAACACATTTATTCCCCTGGTAGAGACCCCATAAAAGCAATCACCCGACTAGCCATTTCCCCCAAACTCTTCCCAGCAGTAGGTGGGGACTAATCCGCTTTCTCTCTGTATCTATCGGCCTATAAATGGAATTTCACATAAATGGAATAATACAATATATGGTCTTTTGTGACTGGTCCCTTTCACTTAGCAGAGCGTAACATTTTCAAGACTCATTCATGTTATGATACATATCAGTAATGTGTTTCTTCTTATTGCCCAATAACCCGTTTCATAGATATACCACATTTTATATTTCCTTTTATATGCTGATGGAACATTGGAATAGTTTCCACTTTTGGTTATTGTGAATAGTGTATAATCTGTGGACATTTACGAACACGTTTTGCTGTGGACATTTGTTTTCATTTGTCTTGACTATATACCCAAGTGTGGATTGCTTTGTTTTTTGAAAACAGGAGACTTGCCGTTAAAAACACTGTTTTCGTATCCTATTTTTATGTCATTTTCATTTTCTTAACAGTGGAGGAAAAAAAAACTGCATTTTTTTCCAGAGACAATACGTTTTGTTCCTGTGACGTGTGTAAAACATAATTTCAAATGACAATTTTCCCTTTCCATTTCATAAATATCCCCAGTGTGTGAGTTTACATAAGTAATGGTTTACCACCTATTGTCAATTGAGACCCTGTTTAGAAAGTCAGTCAATTAAGTAAGCTGCTATTAAACCTGACATTTTTGTATAAGCAGAAATATTTGCCTATTTAAAATTTTAATATATGGTTAAGAGAACTGAGAGAATATCACGCCATCTGTGAATTTTAAAAGTCTTTTATCTTAACTTCTAATAAAGGTCTTTCTTCTATGGTGTGAGCAATTGAAATGTTACCTATCAGTATTCTGTTTCAATTCAGTAGAAATGAAGAATGCCCGGTGTCACTGTCAAACATACTCAGGAAGATTTGATGAGCAAACCCACAGGGAAAATTGTCTTTTCCCAGAAATGTTGTGATGATTGGCACAGTTTATATGCAGATGTTTTCCTTTAATTTCCAATTCTGATATTCAGAGAAGAACTTACCTTTTTCAGATGACGGGACGTAATGTGGGATATATAATCCTGCAAGGGAATTATCACTAAGGAATTGTGACACATACGAGAGTTTGGAAATGCCCTTTTAGATCAAATATAGGTAGACCCTGTATCCCTCTTTGGTTCATCAGTTTACAGATCCCAAATTTCAAATTGCCACAATCTGGGGTACATATTATAGTTAAAATATTTATGGAAAAATAAAAAAAGGAATATTGTGGAGAATACATTTTATACAAGCCAGTAAGACAATTATTTTAATACCATGAAAGAAATGGGGGCATATCAATGGCAAACTACATTAGACGTGGTATATTAGAGGTGAATAAAAAATACCAAATAACATTTAACCGGATGGGAGTTCAAACCAAAAATTCTGATATGGTAGAAATGCTTCTTCCTTTTTTTTTTTTTTTTTGGTCAAAAATATCTTAGCGTGACTCCTAAGTGTGTATCAGGATTTTTCCAAGGTCATGTGCAATTCACAGTACCTGCTCCATTACAAAGTTGCATTGACAGAAATACAAGACAGTTCCTTTAGCCAGATTCCACTAAGAAGGGAAGGATGACCATGTGGTCACAGAAATGTCCCGATTCTTGTGTGTGATGAAGTTTGTGACAGCACTGCTAAACTGCACAGTGTAGACTATGGTTATTAGTTAATAGCATACTATACGGGGCAAAACACAGTCAAGTGGCTTACGTTAATGTATTTTATTAAGGTAACACAGTACTATTGAAGTCACAAATATTTATCTAGTAATATATTGTGCTTCTTTTTGACAGCAAAAGTAAAGTTTCTAGCTGACTCAGTATTGCAATTGCTAAGCAATGTAATTTTAAAATCCTTATGCTTTAGGTCACAAGACTAATATTAGTTCTACTTCTGGTTTTGTCCTTCTAACAGAACTTTTTCCTGGAGATATATATTTAATGTCCGTGGGCTTTTGTTTCTTCAACTGGAAATGAAAGCTCTGACCACCAGTGAACCTCTAAAGTTCTGTCAAATTCTGATATTCTATGTGCCCGTTACAGGAAAAACTCATGGGACACATATAGGTGGCATGTAAGTCACATTACGATCGAGTCATTTCAGACAGAAATATAATTTGAACTGTTTATTATCTTTGCCTATGGGATAGAGGAGAAGTAGATCGACTTGCTAGGAATCTTCTCTGAGGACAGGGGTTACAGTTGGCATGTGATGAAATGCTTTGGTGGTTGGAGTCTAACCAGAAGTGCTATGTCAACAGAACATAGTGTCTCTAAACATAGTGCCTCAAAAACGACACTCTCCAAATAGTTTTCTGCAACCATTAGTGCATGTAAATTCAAGTTAAAAAAAGAGTTTGGTTTGAGCTAGAATGATCTAAGTTGATATTTAAATGAGCTAACAAGTGTGGCTTTGGCAGAAACACAGTCAATTTAAAACAGACACCAAACCCACTGAACGGTGGGTCTGCACTCCCGGCATTTCAGAGACTTGCTGTCTTCAAATGCGGTTCCGAGTCACAAATGTCCAGCAGCTCAAGGAACTGGGGAGCCGGAATCTCCTTTTATTTTCTCCTGTTGTTTGACACGTTTTGAAATAAATAAAAGACATTCCACTGGAAGACGTTACAATATTTTTTCCATAACTCCATTTTCTGTTATCTCTCCTAAAATCTGTTTTTCTTAGGATATTCAGGAGCTAGAAAGCAACAATAAAAATGTGCTGTCAGGGTAATCGTGGTGGAATAGAAGGCAGGCACATATTGTAGTGAATAGGAATGAGACCAGAAAGCACTGAAAGCGCAGTTTTATCCAGATAATTTGGACATATCATGTGACTAGGGTTTGCTTAGATATTTCTGAGTTTATGGCACAATTAAGCAGAAGGGCTGAACTCTGAACACTGATATTCACATCCCAACAAGGCTGCTATATATGTTTGTGCAAAAGCTTGTCTTCAGAGGGATAGATAGCCTCTCTAAGGGAGCACGGCATCATAGCCATCATAGATTCCTAAATTACAATAAAATTTTTCTATAGGTGGCTATGAAGCGTCTTTAACGTTTCATAAGAATATTTATATTCTGCTAATTTTCTGAAGGTAGAAGTGTCTTGAGAAAAGGAAACTATTTTTTGTTTCTTATTCGTAAAAAGATACCATATGGGCTAGAAGTGACCCAGCGTCTAATACATAATATTTCCAAGATATACGTCTTCAGATAACTTATTTGAAATTTATTTTCACCTCTGGTTAAAAGAGAAAGAATTGATGTATTTACAGGCTTATATGAAGAGGAAGCCATATTGCCAGCACATATTTAGTACTCTTATGGATGGCACTATAATCTTCTGCTGATAATGAATAGTGTAACGTTTAGTATCATTTGGGGAAACGAAAGAAGGGATTCTATTTCCTTATTGGGATAGACTACGAAAAGGCAGAGCAGCACCTATTTCCTCTCTTTCAAGGTCACATAGAGGTAATAGCATCTGCCAGAAACTAGGTCAAGGTCACCTGTCCCAGAATTCCAGGAGATGATTGGTAGAAGCATTACAAGAGTCACTTTGACAAATTAGAGAGTATAGAGAATTACAGAGCCAGAAAATGGTAAAGCCAGAAGTGCAGCATGCTTTGGAAATATATCTGCGATAGCCCAAGTGGAGAAAAATCTCTAAAGGACGCAATAGCGAGAGAAAAGAACCACAAACTCAAATATGGCACATGGGGTTTGAGGATCACAATCATTTTGGGTACTTTTGATTAAGTGACTTATTTTGTCTTCAGACTGTAGAGCTGGTTCCATTTACCAGCATTTGGCACATTTTCAGTTATCTTGTCCCTTTCAGTTGGATCCTAGTGACCCTGTAGTAACGCTCAGTACAGGCATGCTGGAGAAACCTAAACTTCTGAATAATTGTTTGCAGCTATGCCATCTGGATGAATAATAAACCATATAAAATGCATACTACAAAACCGTAGTTTGAAAAAATAATTTTTGCAGAGGATTTCAGGTTAAACATATGAATCCAGCCATTGCTTTCATTTGCATATTTAATTTTCCTTGGGAAATGTCATGGGTTCAGCTCATTAACAAATACATGACACAAATGCACAATCCTGCACTTTCCTTCCTTCCTCTGATGCCCCTATCACTTGCCTCCAAGGACAATGCAAGACAAGATTAGCTAATTTTCTCATTAAGAGAGAACGTAGGTGAAAAGGATAACTAATTCTAGTCGTTTGAGAAATGATCAGATCTCAGTATGCATAGTATCTTGGTAAATCAAGAGAAAGCCATTCAGATTATTGTAAAAAATTAATTCCAGCAACAAATCTTTAGACAAATTCACTGCATTAGCCTCGAGGTACTTCTATAATCTAACATAGAAAATCATAGCAGATAAAGGTAGGAATTTTAAGCCTATAAAACTCACTCCTGTATATCATACACCCACTTACTTGATTAAAAAGCACATATATTGCACCTGGTATATGCCTAGAAAGTAAATTATTCTCATGGTTGGAAACAGTAACCCTAGTCATTTAATAGTAGGCAGTGGAGAAAGTAAATATATTTTCATTGTTGGAAATTGTAGATCTAATCCTTTAGGAGTGAAAGAAATAAAAACAACACAAGTTAGCCAGATCACTGTGACTGTTTCTGCTCTTCGTTGAATGCAAACTCTATACAAAGTTTAGTCCAATCAGAATCTAAATATAATATAAGTGTTGGCCAATTGGACATGGTAGCATAAAGGGTAACCAAATTATGCTGTACTGGAGACTTCCAGCATGGCATGTCCCAAGGCTAGGCACAGAAGCAGAATATAGGAAAGGAAGAAGCAGAGGGCCACACATCCATCAGGAGCCATGCAAAGGCCTCTGGGATGCCATGCTTCTATTCTTGTTATAACTGACCCAGAGGTTGATATCTCATGAAACATCATCCTTAATCCTTATAAACTGGACCTCTTGGGGTGGTTTACTTAAATCTTAAAAGTCAACAACACTATACCCTAAATTATAACAAACTGAACAATATATATCATCTGGTGCCTTTACCATGAATCTATATTTCTTTTTTTAATTTTTTCCTAAAGGAATCTCCTAACAGACTTCCAAATTTCAGAAAACAAAAAAAAACTACAGAAAACAATAGCACTGAATCGGAGCCAGCCCAGACTCTCTTTACCTTGTGATGAAAAGAAATCCTTTTCCTTCTCTAAGCATAATTTTCCTCATCTGCAGATTGGCAATAACCCTAAAGCCTAATTTATAAATTTATAAAGTTTTAAGTTTAGGATAGTCATACAAATTGATTAGCTGAAAGTCTGATAGAGAATATTCAATACATTCTAGCCAATAGTATCATATTTGAGAGTTAAGTTACCTGCTTTTTTTGTATAACTATTGCTATCTGAGTTCTATAACTATGGCAAAGAAATCCTCATGATCAAATTAATATATACTCTATTTGTGATATTTCTGTACTCTATGCAGGTCCAATCTCAATCATCAAAGAATCACCTACATAGTGAGGTACATGACACCTCCATCCCTCCCCAAGGAGATTCTGGCCAACTGTTCCACAGGCAAAGTGCCTTAGAGGTACTTTATCCGGGCCCTTTGATCAACTTGCAGACCCTTCACGCAAATATGAAAAGAGTTATTAGAAAACATGCATGAGAAGATAATTATACCCATTTTTCTTCTTTTAGATTTTTGTGTCATTGGTATAGAGTAGACAGGATATTTAATGTTTATCCTTAATATGAAAACACAGGCTTTCGCGACTTCCTACAAGCCCTGTGTACAGATGAAGTGTTTTGGGAGACCTGAGAGTAAGCTGAAGTCAGCAGAGGAAGAAGATCAGATGCATGCCACTCATTCTCCAAAATCAGACAACTTCTGGCTTCATTTTACTTTTACATAGGAATATGATTCCAGTTAAGCTTCCACTTTAAAAAGAAATGGCTGGGTATGTGTCTGTGTGTGTGCTTTGCTGCTTTAAAAAATTAAATCTCCTGATCTGACTGCATAGTTTCATCAATTAGAATATAAACTAAACACTATGCTTCTTCCAATCAATGTGAGTTTTGCTACTGATTCTAGAATATTATCATTTTCATGCAAATTTGTAGGTTTGAATATGTGTATAAACTTGCAACCTATCTTCTTGTATAGAAAAAGTTTCTACTGTAACTCTCTTTGGGTAATCTATTATAATTCTTACCATCCTCCAATTCATTCCTCCACCTTGGCCAGCAGTAAGAATATATAACAAGTGTAGTTCAAGGGCATGTGATCGTCATCCATATATACCAGAGCTTAGCTGGAAATATTTTAAGGCAGAAAATGAAGAAAAAAGCAGACATTGCCTTCCTGAAGACAGATGTGCTTTTAAGTTAGGATTGACATAATAATTTGGTGATTTAAAAAACAGAACAAATGCAGGACACCATTTTGCCCCTAGACCCTTTTCATCTCATGAGACTTTTTTACCTGCAAGTTCTTTGAATGATATCTTGGTTTCTCTTCTTTACCAGTTCTAATCTTCCTTCCTGCAATATTTGTATTCCCACATGATCCCTTTGCTCATTTCAACAGGGGGAAAAAAAAGCTATGGAATACTCTCTAAACGCTTTTGCTACCAACTGGACATCAATATCTCACCTGAACTAGTTCCAAATGCCTACTCAGTTTTCATGGTGCCTCCAGAACTATTTACTAAGTGTCTACTATATGCCAGGCAGTATGCGAGCTGGTGAGCATACCATGTAAACTCTGCTCTGAAGAAGGAGACTCAAAAATACCAAACTTTCAGAAAACTATAAAAGATCTCAAAGTCACAGAGTGTGAGTAAACTATGAAGCGTAGTCTTGATTTTATACTGTCATCGCGTATTTCTATATCTCTATATCCTTTTCTAGAAATGTTTTTCAATCATCTACATACCTTCTTTCCATCCTTTTAACCAGTGAGAATTCCATCCTATCTGCTCATATGGACCATATTGTTCGTGCTAAATCTTCAGTTTTTAAAATCTTGGATCTCAGTGTCTTATGATACTATGGGAATGAAACCTATGTCCCACACTTAGTATAATTTTTATTGTTATAAATATGTGGATTATGATGAACAGTTGCATAGATGTAATTGAAGGCTTCAAATACAGAATCGATTATCCCAACACAGGACTGATTAACTGACAATGTAACTCTGAAGGTTTATATAAGGTATGAAGTTATATCAATACATATAAATCTATATGCACAAAATTCACATAACTTCATATGTATTTATATGTATGTGTGTACTTTTTAAAATTAGGTTAAATATGAACTACTAAATGACTATTCTGCTAAATGAATAATAAATACACATAAATACCTGGAAATGAATAAAAAACAAATCAATGTAATAATGGCTAAAGTTTTGTTTGTTTGTTTGTTTTTTAGACGGAGTCTCACTCTGCCCAGGCTGGAGTGCAGTGGCATGCTCACGGCTACTGTAGTCTTGACCTGCTGGGTTCAGGCAACCCTTCCACCTCAGCCTTCTAAGTAGCTGGAACCACAGGCATGCACACCGCACTGTGCTAATTATTTGATTCATTGTAGAGATGAGGTCTCGCCAAGTTGCCCAGGCTGGTCTCGAACCTATTGGTTCAATAATCCTCTCACCTCGGCCTCCCAAAGAGTGGGACTATAGGCGTGAGCCACTGCGCCTGGCCTGGTTAAAGTTATCCAGGCACTTAAATACACATTTTCGTTGGACATGGTGGTTAATTTAGATGTTAACCAGCTCTAAGCACAACGTAGATACCAATATTCTTTTTCAGTTGGATTATCTTACTACATCTTGAAGTCATGATATTGTAAAAACTAAGGCTGACTGTTACATTCCGTACACTTAATGGATGAGATGAGGTGAGAGGTAGTCAGTATTCTACTCATGCTTTGCCTCTGGACAATGTCTGAATCTCAATCAATACCCAACAGTTAGAGTTGTTCTTGTGAAGCCACTCATGAAGAAAGAATGGCTGAGAAGAGAATGGGGTCCCAAGCCATGGATCATCTAGACTTCGTATTTTCTTTTCCTTCTGGTACTTAAACAAAAAGTTGGATGAAATCCCAGTTGAATTTTAGACTCTATATACGTGCAAAATTTAGCCTGAGCTAGTTATAGACCATACATATGTAACAAGTTCTGCTGTTTTATACTAAAATTGTTAAATCCTTCGTAATACTCTGAATTAAACTGACTATCATATGAAAACTCATCCTCATTAAATTTTGAACAAACCTGTTTAACACTTACTAAAGGTCTGGACTACAATTTTTTTAAAAAATGACTCAAAAGATGTATTTTAAGTGAGCATCCTGAAATTTTCTAGAACAAGAATCAGCATTCCATTCCATTGACCATGTAATACAAACTATTTTAGAACTATTTTAGCATTTGAAACCCCTGAGTGTGTCTTGCATGACTATACAATTTCAAAAATAGTGAGGATATAAGTAATCAAAATGATCAAAAAGTTGCAAAATAAGTCCTTGATGAAAGACTGAAGGAACAAGCTAATTTAACCAATAGTTTTAGGCCTATGAGGAGATTAGAGAAAGCCATGAAAGCAATCATAGAAAGATCATGACTTTCAGTCTGGTGGAATTGTGTTTGAATAATAATTCTACCACCTATTGGCTTCATGATTTAAGGAACTTACTTAATGCCCTTACTGTCTAAAATGGGAATGATAACAATTGCCTTACAGAATTAGTTATTAACTTAATTGACACAGCACAATGTCTGAATCTTAATGGACACTGAAATGCTTTCTGATAACCAATGTTCGTTGTACAATACAGAATTGTGTATGTGTACCGTGATTAAAATAGGTTTAACTGAAAAGAAGCAAGGCTACTTTTTCACCCTAGATAAGTCATTTAGACAAGATAAGCCTTCAGTCTCCTAATCTATAAAATGTAGTGGTTGAATTAGATGATTTCCCAGGGCACTTATTTTATTATTCTATTATCCTCTAAACTTCTGCTCCAAGAAATTTCCAATTTAAATTATATTAAGATTCTATAGCAGATAAATTACCCTAATGTTAGCTAAGAAATATCTGAAGGCTGTGGCTCTCAACCCTTGCTGTGCATGAGAATCAATTGAGCAGCTTTAAAAAATACTAACACTCCCTCAAATTAAAACAGAATCTTCAAGTTTTGTAAAGGTTGCGCGGTGATTCTGATTGTAGTCAGGGCAGTGAACCACCAACTCAGAATGCAGTTATAAATAAGCGAGCTCTAAGGGAAGTTAGAAGCAGAAGCAACAAGGATCCCATTTTGTTTCCAGGCCAAGCATTCCCTGATACAAGTAACCCTCAAAGAATTCTTCATTCAGTTTCCTCACCCAAACTCTGTGCTCTTATATCCATCTGTCTGTATATAACACAACACCCTCAAACACAATTTGTTCAAAGTTCAACTAATTTTATTTTATGAATGACCATTCTTTAGCATGGTTTTCATTTCTATTAAGGAAGACTCTATTCTCCAATATTCCAATATCTAACCACAGCTTGAAATTTGAGACATTCTCCAAACTCTACCTGTATGACATTCACTTGTGTACCTAATCCCGAATTGTACCACACATCTTTAAAATAAAATAAAAGGGAAAAATAAACAAATTTAAGACATTCTCTTCTGTCACCATTCCTCACTAGCATATGTGCACGTTCATGCGCGTGCACACACACACACACACACACACACACACACACACTTAACCAATCAACTTATACTTTATAGTTAAAGTTATTTACCCAGTAAAGTCTATTTTAACACTCCTCAAAGGAGTCATATGTGGGCTCATAGCCCTTTGGTCTTTTCACACATAGAAAATATGGATGAATTCTAGGTTTGCTTATATGATTGGATGTTCAGTGTCTATTTCTACCATTAGAAGGTGACGTCCATGAAAGCAAAGACAATGCTTTTGATATTCACCTCTAATAACAATACCAAGTGCCCCCACACACAATAATTTACTTAAAGGCAAAACTGTCTTTTTGTCATTATTTTTTGCATCTATTTACTTGTTGGTGAGTGTGAATATGTTTTAATACGTTTACTGGTGCTAAATATTTCTTCTGTGAATGAGTTTCACTATGGTATAATCGTCCAGACTCATTCGAGTCCTGTAATCTATTCATCGGATGACAGAGGCTGGCCTCTATGAGATTTAGGGTGTCTTTTCTGGTGTCAAAATGTACAGGTCATCATTGAGAGCTTCCATATAGAGTGAAAACATCCATCTGATGGACCTAATACCTTCAGGTTTGTGTATGTTGTGAAGTAAAGTCCTTTCGATCCTATGTATTGCAAGATTACAGAGTTTTATTTCTGTGGATCCTAAAATGGAGTTATTTGACATTCTGGAATTGGCTAGGTGCAGCCTGACTAGTATCTGCAAGACTTTTATGTCAAACCAGGAAACTGGGTCTGGTTCTGGGGGCACAGGTTGAGCTCCTAATCCAGTTCCTTCCATCAGGGTTTATATGGCACTGGGCAAGCGCTCATCCTTTTTTGCTGCTCTTATTTTTTTATTTTTAAGACATGGAGTACAATTCAGGGTTAAGTATACAAATGTTCATTATGTAGGCACCCTTTTGATGAGACGGGCCCCCCATCTCCTGGCAGTTTCCCTCAACTGCCAATCCTAGGCCACGTCCCCTGGCGGTTTCCCATTACTGCCAATCCCTTTCTTATCATGTTGTGATCATTGTTCTAGGTCTGTTGATGGCTGCTCTTAACCAAAAAACCAAGAATTTGGATTAGGTGCAACTTCTGCTCTGCTAAACACTGGCATTCTATGATCATTAGGATTACATATAATTATTGTGATAGAATTTTTTCCTTCAAATTCTTAGAAGTTAGATGTTGTAATCTTGCACATACACATGCATGCCTTTGCCTATCTGTGTGCACAGGACAAAACATTATCAAAGTTGGAAGAGATCTTTTTTGAAAACATTCTACTTTTCTCCGTGAGAGATCATTGTATTAGTTGATGTATTGCTTATAAGAAAAAAATGCCACAAACTTAACAGCTTAAAATAATACACCTTTATTATCTCATAGTTCTTGTGGGTCAGAAATATAGGCATGACTTAGTTGGTTTCTTTGTTCAGGGTCTCAAAAGACTTCAGTCAAGTGTTGGCTGGGCTGCAGTCTCATCTGAGGCATAGGGTCTTCTTCTAAGGCCATTTGGTCGTTAGAAGAAATCATTTTCTTGCAGCTACACAATTCATGAAAGCTTGCTGCTATAAGGCCAGCAGTGTGGGTAGAAGGGGGTCTGCTGCTTCTAACCTCTTACCTCTTTTTGATCCCTTTTAAAGATCTCACCTGAATAGGTCAGGGTCACTGACAATTATCTCCCTTTTGGTTAATTTAAGGCCAACCGATTAGAGTCCTAATTCAAAAAATACCTCCACTGTGTGGTATTCTATAGTTCAGAAACAGTGACTGGTCTAGATTACACTTAAGAAGAGAGGGGTTATACAAGGGTGTGAGGCATTGGGATTCATCTTAGAATTCTGCATACCAGATTCATACGTGGTCTACAATATAATCTGAATATGGGTTTTCTATATAAGCACTCCATTTTGGAGAGTATTCCAAAAGGTATTAACGTTTAGCTTTAATTGCCATTTTAAACATTACATAAAAGTTGTTAAAGTTTAACTTCTTACTGGAGCTAAACATTTACTTTTAATTGGGCTCATAACTGTAATAATTTTTTTTTGTTACTAACGCTAAGTATCAGTTGAAACTTAGGGTCTCAGATTAAAATGTAAATTATCTTAGTCCCAAAATATACCTGCTCTTTGTCAATTCCATATGACACTGTAAGAATGCAACGTATTAAAGTTCGGACGTAGCAAAAAACACTTTTTTTTACATAAGATAACTGAGATACTAGAAGTACAGAAACCATATAGTAAGTCCCCACATACAAACAATTTCGATCTCGAGAGTGCATTCGTAGTTCCAATGTGTTTGTGAAGTCCCACAAATTTAACCTAGGTATCCAAGTAACAAAATCAGCTATATAGTACTGTAATAGGTTTATAATACTTTTCACACAAATAATACATAACAAACACACACAAAAGAAAACATTTTTGATCTTACGGTTCAGTGCCATGAAAAGTACAGTAGTACAGGACAACAGCGGGCATCCAGGGCCCGGCATCGAGGGGACAGGCAAGAAGAGGGACTGACGGGAGGAGGGAGAGGAGGGGAGAGATGGAGATGGTAGAGCCGAAGGATCATCAGCAATGGGAAACAGAGGGCAAGGTGGACGTGATGGGACATGGAAATGCACGTTCACATTGTTAAAAGTTCACAACTTGAAGGTTTGTATGTAGGGGACTTACTGTACCTGCAAAATGAGTACATTTTGATTTATTTTTTCTTTATATTATGAACTTTAAAAAGTATTTTGTTGGCATTAAGTATGCCAAGATGTTACATATATATCCCCATTTTCAATTTTATTCTTTGTGTTGAAACACTCATAAATAAAATTTTTAATGGATCTAAATTTAACTTTTTTTACAGAAATGTCATATGATGATTAAAAACAACCTCACAGCCTTTGGAGTGAGACTTCCTGGGTCGAGCCTTAGTGCCATAACTAACCAACCAGTTTGGTGATATTGGACACGCTATACATCATTTCGGGGGTCTCATTTTCCTTAGCAATAAAATAAGCATAATAATAGGTACAAAGGTCAGTAGAGTTATGGAGATAAAATCTATTAGTTGGCTGGGCTCGGTGGCTCAGCCTGTAATCCCGTGCTTTGGGAGGCCGAGGTGAGTGAATTGCCTGAGCTCGCAGGTTCGAGACCTGCCTGGGCAACTTGACGAGACCTCATCTCTACAATAAATCAAAAAATTAGCCGGGTGTGGTAGCGCACGCCTGTAGTTCCGGCTACTCGGAAGACTGAGGCGGAAGGATCGCCGGAGCCCAGCAGGTCGAGGCTGCGGTGGCCGGGAGCGGCCACTGCACTCCAGTCTGGGCGACAGAGTGAAACTCCAACTCAAAAAAAATCTATTAGTTATATTTGTCTCTTTATAAAGAAAGTGGCACATGACATTCATATGTGTTTCTTATGTATATGTGTGTGCACATGTGTGTTTTGTTTGTTTTAAATATATACTTATATGTATTTTATCTATACAAACATAAAGTGATAGCTTTCAATTTTAGACTTGTGTTTCGGTACTATGTACATTATAAAAAGATGAGTAAACAGGCATCAAAGCAGAAACAAAAATAATGACAATATGATTTTTCAAAATCTCTGATAAGAAAACGTTTCTTAGCCTTGAATTTGCTAAACAAAAGGATACATAGGATTACATGCTATGGAAGCTATCGATATTCACATAGTCATACCTCTATGAGTAAGAAAGAGGAAAGTGTCAAAAAACGTGAAGACACTCATAGTCTCATTTTATATAGTGGGCATTCTTGATATGCTGTACACATTGATGATAGAGGAAACAAAAGTTCAAATGTCATGTAAATATATACAATCAATCAAGAGAATAATTAGAAAGTTATACCTCTATGAAATATTTAGGTGCGTAATGGAGGAAAGGAGAATGATACAGGTAAATTAAAGACATATTTTTTATAGGCAAGAGTCAAGGGCAATGTCTAAGCTTAGTTAAAAAAATAAAGGTATAAGTTTATTGTGGGGCCAGGGCTAAATCTGTGCTATCTTCCCTCAAGTTTATATGTACCATTATATATATGTATACACAAACACAGATGCACACACCCACACACATATATCTTTGTATCAATAGCCAGCAAGTAAACAAGATAAAGCAGAACATGCTGCTTATGTAAAGAATGTTTTATTCAAGCCACCAACGTCAGCTTTAGCCCAAAGGCAGGAATTGGCAAAGGCAGGGCCATGATTAGCCCATGGAGTGTTGTGCTAATTAGGGTGCCTTTTGATAAGGATTTCCCAGCAGCTAGGCAGCTGCAGGCCTAGGCCTTGTAAGTGGGTGAGTAGACCCAAACTGGCTTTAAGAACCACATGCCCACTCAGTGGGATGCCGGTACCTAGTGAAAACCTGCACACCCACAGCAGAAATGAGATTCTCTTAACATGTCGTATTCCTCCTATCTCCAGCTCTCCCAGGAGATGGAGATTGTTTCTGGTTAAATGACCTGGTCCACCCTGAGAATGTAAACATCCTCCAAAAATCGACCACTGCCACCACACATGTGTTCTACACACAAACTTCATACTCCCCGTGGGAGATAGTATCTAGGCATCAGGCAGGAACCTTGAGAAACACAAAACACATGCTTGACCAGGAAGCCTCATAGTTCCTGGCGGACTTTTTTCCCTTTTCTGCTGGACAGGCCTTTGTTGATTATCCTTTCAGTTTAGGCTCCAGGTTTTTCCACTCTCCCCCACCTTCGATATCCTTTTCTTTATTCTTTCAGGAATTTACAAGCCGCTGTCTTAATTTAGGAGCATTCCTTGGACAGGGGAACTTTATCTCCTTGCCACTTCTAAATCATTGTCCAATATTTTGCAGACTATTCTTCAAACTAAATGACCCACGGGGTGTTTTGGCAAACAGATGAGTGTCTCACTCTTAAGAGGCATTCTGCCTCCCATCCCAAATTTGATGAGTACATATGCCATGTGTTTTATGTTTTGGGAAGTTTGAATAACCTGTAAAGCCTCAAATTCAACAATGACTACAGCAATACTAGAGTCTTAAATTTGGAAGACAAATATGAATCAACTAAGAACTCAATCATTTACAGTTGTTTAAAAATGATCACAAACCTTTCTTGGAAAACATGGAAACACAAAACCAATCGCAAAGTAAACTTAGGAGGTGGGGTGCAGTGGTGGTTCATTTTGCCTTCATCATCTCAAGAATAGAAAAAAGATGAAAAATCACCTTAACATTCTAAAACCACAAAGAAAAATGAACCTGTTTGTATTATCCTGTTTAAACTATCTTAGAGGGAAATGTATTCTGCTTGTTGTATCTAATGCCTCAAGTATCTGCTAGAGCATTAGTTTAAAAACAATTGTACTGTGGCCATTCTCAAATATGTCATAGGATTATAAACATCAGTGTATCCATTAAACTTAATGACCCGAATAAAGAAGCAACACAATTTCGCTTTGTTTTTCAGAAATACTGAACTAGAAACCACTTCTGGTTCAAGTATACAATGAAAGAACAAAAATCTATGATTTCTAAGCCTCCATTACAAATAAAACAAGATGCATACAAATATAAGGTCTTCTACAGGCCGAGAAGGAACAGCAGGAGAATTTTCTTAAGGAGTGCAACTCTTACCCTATCTAATTAAAGAATTAGCAGAAAAATGAAGCTTTGAAGTAATGACATGCTTTTTGGTATTTAAAAGCAGTCTCTGGCACGAAAGCTTTATCACTGCCTCATTTACTTTACAAATTCTAAAATATAGACATGGCAACAGCCCAGATTAGAACTGGAAAATTAAAACTTTTTTTTCTTCTTGAAGGGTTTATTTCAGAGATACTAAAATTGGATCATAAGAAAATATATAATTAAGTAAAGAGAAATCCAAACTCACTCTCATCTATACTCAGAAAAACTGACCGTATGATATGACATCAATAAGGAACCTAGTCAGGACTATAAGATGCGGAATAGCCAAGATGTTGCTCACTAATTCACTCGCAATCAAAAGGAACACTTTTTTTTCCTTTTTGTTTCTGTCTTCTATTCTCTGGGAACCCAAAGACCAAATTCAAATTTGATGAAGAGGCTGCCATAATGGGGGGAACTTAAGAGTCCATGTAAAGCCTCTAGAATTTAGGTAGGTTCACATAGCATTTGGGTAGATTTATTCACTATATTCTTTTTTTTTTTTTACTTACAGATTTGTTCATTTATTTATAGATAGAAGATAAATAGATAGATACTTTATTAACAGGCTCTATGTGACATGCGCTTCCATTTAAAACAGTCATATGTAACTTTTATCTCTTCATTTCTCATGTTTTTATTCAATCAACTCCGATTGAGCACACACCACAGAACAGGCTTCAGTTGAGGTGTTGAAGGTGTGAGGGTGAGCACAAGGAGAGCTCTGCTCAGGGTGCTATGACTGCCAGACATCCCAGAAGACACCGAGGCAAATGGAGTCCCCAAACACCTGCAGTCACAACAGTGAGAAAGGCACTTGTGTTTTCAAATCTAAAAGATGAGGGGAACTAACCGGGTTGGTTGCTTCTTTTTTCTCCTCTTAGTGCTAATACTTCACCTGGCCTTCAATTAGAAAAAAAAAAAAAAAGGAAGAAGAAAAAAAACAAAACAGAAAATGATAATGGAGAAAGGGTCTTTATTCATCATAACACTTAATTAAGACATTGTAAACATGGGGCAGAACAGGAAACCCTGCATTGTGACTTGGAACCAAGCATTTATTCCACATGTATGTTCAAGTACCTGGTTCTCTGCAAGGTACTTTATATATACATATGAGGTTTAATACATAGTAAGGGAAATGTGATATGCATAAAAGAAAGTGTAATAAAAAACAGAATACAATGGGTGAGAAGGAAGGTGCAGATGAATTTTTAAGGAGTGTTCAGAGCAAAAGGGAATCCTTATACCACGTATGGGCATTGAGGAGGGTTTGGGTAAAAAGGGTTATGGTCAAATTTTCATATATTCATTACTTTCAGTGAAATTTGAAAGTTGGCACCCGGGTCAACTTGGATTCATCCTAAAAGCTTGTCAGGTATTAAAATAGCACAATATAAGCTGCTGGTCAAATAGGCTTTCCTTCTGATGGGATGACTGCATCACATTACTGAACTTTCCATATTCAAATCATTCTCTAAAAGCCTTCCCCCCCAAAAGGGTGTGAGAAGGACAAAAGTAAAGGATGTCTGCTGGTTGCTGCTCCGCACAAGCTGCATGCCAGGAAGCACACAGAATCTGGTTAATTTATTCAACAGAAGTCAAAATTTGTCTTTCCCCAGACTCTTCAATCTTGTTGCCTTTGTATGACAAGCTGGTTATTATTTTTCCAGAACTGTTGACAAAGACAGTCTCAAGCTCTCTGCTTTATTCTTTTTCATACTGCAAACCAGCTAAAGGAGGCGTTGCAGCAGGCATAAACCCATAAATCAGGTTCCTGCTAGAGAACCAGAATGTCAGGCATTTGCTGTCAGGATTGCATACTACCTGAGAAAGCTCTAGCACAGTGTAGCTTCATCTTGGAAAGCTCCTCTTTGACTTTCTTCCATATGTTTAAAAATTGTGGATTCCAATGAGCTACCTGATATATAAATTCAGTATAAAAACAAGGAACTATAGTATTGACTTCTACAAGAAATTCGTATTTCGAATGCTATTTTTAGAAATACTTATTAGAATTCATATTTCTAATGCTATATTTAGAAATACTTATTGTAGCCGGGCTTGGTGGCTCAGCCTGTAATCCCGCACCTTTGGGAGGCTGAGGTGAGTGGATTGCCTGAGCCCGCGGGTTCGAGACCCGCCTGGGCAAGCGAGACCTCATCTCTACAATAAATCAAAAAATTAGCCGGGCGT
>CAUYQG010201589.1:0-11003 GCA_963574415.1 Tarsius wallacei | reverse complement strand
GGGAGCAGCTCTTGCCCCCAAATGCCCAAACCCACTCCCTGGAAACTCACTGCTCTGCAAGAGACCCTAACCACTAGAGTCTAGAGGGCAACCCAGACTCTAGCCTTCAATTTCGGTCTTAGCTGCTGCTGCTTCTTTCTGTAGAGACAGAGTCTCAATATGTTGCCCAGGCTGACCTCAAACTCCTGGCCTCAAGCAATCCTCCCGCCTTGGCCTCCTAAAGTACAGGGACTACAAGGCCCACAAGCAGCGCATGCACACTACACACACGCAGCATACACACACCACACAAACACGTACACCATAGAAACACAAAGCACACATGTAGCACATGCACACCCCACATGCACACACACCACAGAAACACAAAGCACACAAGTAGCACACACACCACACACTCCAGGAAAACACAACCATATATGCAGCACATGCACACCACAGAAACACACACACCACACACATTACAGACATACACACACCACACATAGCATATACATACACAAACCATACCACAGAAATGCATACAACACATACACTACACAGACATACACACCCACACCCAATATACACACCACACACATAACAAGACATAAACATGCATACACACACCACACCCCAGAAATAGACACACCATACACACTACAGAAGTATACATACCAGACCACACAAGTGTACACACCACACACTCCTATACACCACACAAAAAATATACATATACATACATACACCACACCACAGAAACACAAACACCACGCCACACAAACATACACACTACACAAACATATACACACACAGATACACAACACACACACAACAATTAAGCGCACACACACACCACCGAACTCCTTGGCAGTGTTTCCACAAAAGCAAAGGGCGCTGGGCGTGATGTGGTGATGCCAGTAGTCCCAGTACACTGAGGCTGAGGCAGAAGCATCGCTTGGGCCCAGGAGGCTGAGGACGCAGCGAGCCATCATCGTGCTACTGCACTCCAACCTGGGAGACAGAATCAGACTCTGTCTCTGAAAAAAAAAAAAAATCAAAGTGAAGAAGACAGATGTCTTCATGTAAAGGCTGGCAAGAGATTGCTCCTATACGCGATACAACTGTAAAGATTTTTGTCAAGTGCCCCTCTGTCCTTTCAATTTTCTCTTCAGCAGCTTAATAAAGTTTTTACTACAGGTTGCTATAAATACAGACTCTGGCTAAGTCTCTGTTATGAATGGATCTTCCATCCCAAAGAAAATTAATGAAGAAATCAAAGGAACAGCTGCCAAACCAGCAATGTGGGTGCTTAACCTCTAAGGAAGACATGGAGAGAGAACAGACTTTTCGCAGAATCTCAGACGATCGAGTGAAATGACATTCAAATGCAGCCAACAACCACAGCGCGTGTCTGAGCTGGGGGCTGCCAGAGGCAGCCTGCCTCCCCTGCAAACCCAGCAGCTCCCTCCTCGCCACCTTAGGCTGGCACAGCCCAGAAACTGATGACCACTGAAGAGAGCCCGACCCGAGTGGACTGCGCACTTGCCCCACCGTTTGTCCCGGTCAAGCCCGTCAAGACCCTCTGCCAGCCCCAGCCCGCAGAGCTGCACTCACCTTGCTGCGTGGGGGAGTAGGCGTTGGTCAGGAAGCGGAAGTGACCTTTGTTGTACCAGCAGATCAGGGACATGTTCCCCTTCGTCTTGATCTGGTACTGGCCCCGGGCTGGGGGTGTGGCTGGGTTGGTCAGCATGGACGGAGGGAGACCGGTGCAGTCACTCTTCCTGGCGCTCAGCAGGCCGCAGCAGTAAATCTCTGGTGGGGAGAGGAACACGGAATGGCACACACCCCATGTGGGAGAGGCCAGCGGCTCCCCCTACCCTGGGCATCCCCAAGGGAAGGACGGGATGGCCCGTTCCGAGGCTGACGCTTGGGAGACGGCCCCTCTAGAAGTCCCCCTAGAGGAGTCTGCTAACGTTTTGGGGTCTTTTATCCCTCTGCTGTGTCCCCCAGTGACAATTTCCCAGGTCCTTTTATAAGAATGTTAAATAATATTATATGTGGCATGTGCTACATATGATACATAACATGTGAAGATCATATGGAGAGCCAGCATACAAGCATCGGGTCAACGGTGGCAACAGGAGCTGTCGTTGGTGCTGGCACAGCACTAAGCCCTCATTACCCACTGCGGACTCGCTAAATTCCACGCTGGACTCAAGGCCTTTCCAGCCCACTCACTTCATAGGCCTGCCCCATCCTGACAGGCCAGGGCATGGGGCCATCAGGCAGTCACCTTGTCCTTAGCAGCCTAGAGGGGCTGTGAAGACCCTGGAGACAGTCTCATCCTTCACGCTCCTCTCAGTTTACTGGGGAGTGACAGTACCATCTGTCAGTCGAACACGTGGCACCCTCCATGCATACATGTCCCGCGCCACTGTATCTCCCCCCACAGTATCCCACCCAGCGTCGGAAGATGCACCCCCTACTGACGGCTCCTTCTTCCCGATCCCTTCCTGGGGCCGCTGTCCTGTGTGCATCAGGTATGTTCGTGTCTTACTGCTGCCTGCAGCCCCCTCCTGGCAGTCAGATATAGCCAACTTGAATCTTAAGATTTAAAAGGAAGAAGATTTTTTTTTTTTTTGAGTTGGAGTCTCACTCTGCCGCCCAGACTGGAATGCAGTGGTCGCTCCCAGCCACTGCAGCCTCGACCCACTGGGCTCCGGCGATCCTTCCGCCTCAGCCTTCCAAGTAGCCAGAATTACAGGCACGTGCTACCATGCCCGGCTGACTTTTTGATTTATGGTAGAGATGAGGTCTCGCCAAGTTGCCCAGGCGGGTCTCGAATCCGCGGGCTCAGGTAATCCAGTCACCTCAGCCTCCCAAAGCGCGGGATTACAGGCTGAGTCACCAAGCCCGGCAGAAGAAGCTTTTTTTAAAAACAGGGAGGATGAATCACGCAAGGGTAAGGGTGCTTTTCTTTTTTTTTTTCTTGTTGAAAATACACGTTTATTATAGAAAATATAGCAGGCAAAAAGCAAATAGAAGACAACTATAACTCCACTAGTTAGAAATAACTATTATTTCTATGGGTGCTTGTATTTTCAACTCTTTTTGTAGACTGTACACACATACCTATACTGTTGCACAAACTTTTTTTTTCACTGAATAGATTATGATTAGTTACCCATGTTATCTCCACAGCATTTTTTCTTGAAGGTCTTCTAGGTTTCTTCTACCTGGAGACCTCATACTTTTAACGGATCTTTATTCTACCTGTGGAAAGAGCTATTCTGGCTGCAGGTATTGCCAAGAAAGTAGGAATACGATGAGGCCTCAAGTTAAGTGATGAACTGTTTTATTTTTTTTATTTTTTATTTTTATTTATTTTTATTTATTTTTTTTTTTGAGTTGGAGTCTCACCCTGTCGCCCAGACTGGAGTGCAGTGGCCGCTCCCGGCCACCGCAGCCTCGACCTGCTGGGCTCCGGCGATCCTTCCGCCTCAGCCTTCCAAGTGGCTGGAACGAACTGTTTTATTTTGATTAATATTTTTGTCATTTTGAGAGGATTTAGAAGCACTCTGAGCTTCAGGATATTTGGTCACCACCCATTAGTCTTTCTGAGAAGTAGCAAACTTCAAATATTGATTTTTAAGGGATTAGTCATTTGATGCCTATGTGTCGGTATCAGGGAAGACATCTAAGCAAATTCAGAATCTTAGGTCCTGTCTCCTAGGCCTAGTGTGAAGGACGGTCATTGGTGTAAGTGGACCTGGGTGTGTTTGGTTGCAGAGTCAGAATCTTAGAGCTGTCAGGGAAGTGAGGTGCCCTCCAGCTCAATGTTCTGCCAAAGGCAGGAATGTCTTCTGCGGTGGCCCCAACAGCAAGTGGCAGCCTCGCCTTGACTGAATTCTGTTTCCACTCCCAATCCATGTCACAGATGAACAGTTCCAGAGATCGGGAACTTATTGCTTCTATTAAGATAAATTCTGCTTTGGGTAAGGGTTTTAAATCACCCGCCTGGGGCTCCGTCTACACTACCAGCCAGAGAATGGCAATAGTAGTGACAGTGATATCATCCCACCAAGAAGAAAATGGGCGAACTTAATATAAAGTGATAGCAATGAAAGTGTTAGTAGTGTCGGAGGAGAAGAAGACAGCGTATTGTCAAGTGACGAATGGGAAGATGTTACAGAAAAAGACGAGAGAATAAATTTTGTTGTACGTCCTCGAACAACAGGACCACAAACAGCAAGTAATACAAGAGAACCGACTGACTATTTTACTCTGTATTTTACGAATGAATTAGTGGATAGTGTGGTAAAAGAAAAAAATTGTTATGCGGATTAAAAAATATGGAAAAAGCAGCTATCACACAAATCCATTTGGCATAAGTTGAGCAACAGGAATTTTTAGCTTTTACCATAGTTATTCTAAATATGAGAATAATCCAAGTGCCAATTTTGCACTGGTCAACAGCTTTCCATAGTAAAAGTACTATTCTCTTCAGAAACATTCAGTAGAGAAAGGTTTATGCAAATCTTCTGGAAGCTTCATTTGAAGACACTGCATCAAGTGATGGGGTGATCAGAACTCATATTCAGAAGACCCGTCATTATTTGGAATACATCGATTCAAAGTTTTCATAGTATTTCATATCAGATTAGGCAATTTCCGTTGGCGGATCTGTTGTTCAATTTGAAGGGTGAATATCATTTAGAACATACAATCCAAATAAGTCCACCAAATGGGGCATATGCATTTTATGAAAAAAACAGGGCAGCATAGCATCTGAAAACACCATTTGACCAGATCTTCCAGTAAGCACCAGAATTTTATTACATTTATGTAAGAAGTTGTTGAAAATAGTTCCCAATACAGCAGGATACCACATGTTTACTGACAGATATAATACAAGTATTGTCCTAGCAGAAGAACTACTAAAGATGAAATGTCACCTTTTTGGTGTAATCGAAGTCAACCGAAAGGGAATACCATCACAAATCAAAAAGCCAAAGTTTTTTTTACCAACAACAACAACAAAAAAAAACCACGGCAGAGTATAGGAAAAATAATCTTATGCTTCTTGTGTGGAAGGACAAAAGAATCGTTACAATTCTCAGGACTTGGAATAATGCAGGAATGAAATCAACCACAAGGATATTCTGTGGTGGAAACAGTCTATCAGTCAAAAAGCTTGAAATGATTCTACATTATGCTGCAAATATGAGTGGTGTGGATCAATATGCTTATACATATTGTTTTTTGCGAAAATCTATAAAACAGTGGAGGAAATTATTATTCTAGGGACTAGAAAGATACATTATTAACTCCTACATACTGTATTGAGCATCAAAAAGAAAACAAAAAACAATGAAAAACCTATGTCCTGTCCTATGTGAAATCTGTCAAGCTCCTGACTGATCATTTGAGAAGTGTGTTTCAGGAATCACGAGTGTGTCCTTCCACGTAGACTGCAAACAACAGACTGGACAATAAATTACATATTATCATGTTGGTGGAAGAAAATGAGGCTGCATTGTCTGCTCGAATAGAAAAATACCAGGTGGAACACGTCAAACAAATTACCTCTGCACATGTATCAGTGAAGCGGCAATGCACGTCAGTGACTGTTTCACATGTTACCACGTTAGAAACATATAAGATGTTCAATTTTGATTTTGTCCTAAGTTCCTCAATGTCCAAAACTTGATTATAAGCCAAATATCATGACAATACAATAATTGGTTCCCACGCCATATTACTTAATATGAAGTGATTCGTTTTTCACTATTTAACTAAAAAGTATGGTCAAGTTGCTGGCAGATGGTCCACAAGATGTCTTCAAAGAGGGTTAATAATTTTAGATGCTTCTAAAAATAGGCAACGAGGTCTCTGCATCGATTACCTGAACTTCTCTTGAAAAACATCCAAATTCCATAACTAGTTATTTTCTTCCGGCAAGAAGATTCTCTTCCCGCCCTCCTCCTCATTCCCCAAGTCAGGGAGTGTCCCCTTCTCCTCAGGGTCACAGGCGCAGCAGGCCCAGCTCCCTGGGAAGCAGCACTGATGGCCCAGCACAGTGCCTTGACACCCCCGCAATGCCGTCCCTCAGACGCATGGCATCGACCCCACCCTGACAATACACGCTCGGTCCGGGTGGAGGCTGTGAGGCAGGGAGAGGGCTCTGTAACATGCATGTGACCAGGGACTGTGCTGCCCCACGCACGGCGCCCAATGAGGCCCTGCACCAACAGTCCTGGTTCTCACACGCACTCAAACACAGAGCCTCTGCTGTTCCTCCAAAGCAGATGGCTAATGAGCACTAGGGCCCAGTTTTTCTCACTTTCCCTTCAGGCCTCTCTCCACATAGTCTGATCTCTCCACACTCAATTCTTTCAACAGATAACTACGGAGTCCTGCTGGCACCAGGGTTTTGCAGGGGAGTAGGGTCCAGCCCAGGCCCTCAAGGAGCACGGAGCCTGGGGCCACTCCCGCATGGAATCTGAATGCCCCATGCTGCCAGCTGTCTGCTCCTGCTGCTTACGAGGGCCTGGTTTGAAGGCCAGATGTCTCACCTATCGCTGAGCCTAAGAGCTGCAGCGCCAGAGGCCACTGCAGTGGAACAGGCATCTTCTGTGCTGCTCCCGAATGGGCCAGGTACAAGTCCCCACACATGGGCAACGCCAGGCGATGTGGCTTGCCACTGGGCACCTGCCTGGTCCAGAGCTTCTTTCTCTGTCTGCCACGGCCATGGAAGGCCTGTCCAGTCTTTGCAATGAACCAGGCATCTTGGCTCCCAGGAAACCTAAGACTTTTCCTAAGTCCACCATGTTGTTCCCTGTCTTTACGTAATTCTCGTCTGTTACCTGGGAAGGGTCCACATCATAAACGGTAGGTGAGTTCAGGGGACTGCCTAGTAGAGCCTTATCAGGGCCTGCGCCTAGGCGACACAGGCTTTTGATGGCCAAGGCTTTACAACGAAGGACACACAACGAAATGTCCTAAAGATGGGGTGCAGCTTTGTGCTGACACATCCTCCAGACTGTGTGCTCATGACTCACACCCCTTGAGGTCACCAGGGTCCAAGCATGCAGGTGGCGGAGATACACCTGTTCCCTCAAGGCTCCTTGCCCAGCACACCGTGCCCCGCGCTGGCCACCATATACCTACACTCTGCCCAGACCCCTCCCACCATGTCCCCACCAGCTCCTCCCTTGACAGACCTTGCTTCTCAAACTCCTCAAACAGGGTCAGGCTGGTGATGCTGGGTCCCGTGAAGATGATGTAGTTCCTGCCAGCCGCGTTTCGGCACAGGCTCCTGGCCACCATGCCGTGCAGCTGGGGCTTGTTCTTCAGAGTGTCCAGACCATCTGGGCCTCCGCCTTCCTTCAGGTGGACATAAATCTTGAACACAAACAAAAAGAGGTCAGCACACTCAAGCAGGGTCAGCCAGGAGCCTGGAAGTTCAGGAAACACAGGTCTTCATCGCGAGGCTGGATGCTTGCGGAAAAGCCATCCCATCATCGCCTCAGCTCACAGAGGCTCCAGGTTATCCCCATGGCCATCCCACAGCCCGGGCGGCTAATGACTCAGCCCTAGACGTTTCGGTTTGGGAAGGTCAAGATCAAGAAGTAAAATGCCAAACAGTTAAAGACAACGAACTGGGAGTCTAGACTGACACACACACCCCAGTTCTGAAACGCGAGTGTTTTAAGTTTACCTTTAACGACATGAAAGACCATCTTGCCTGTTAGGAGTACACTTATCTGTGCACTTTCTGTTTGAATTCATCTTTTTAATTGACCAAGCATGTTTACGAGGATGGTGGCATTTGTTCTTTACAGTTATCCCCACAAGGCAGGCCCAAGAGGATGGTTCATCACCTCACGGTGCAGAGGAGAAGACAGGGTAATGGGTTAGAGATTCCTCTCAGGACCCATGGCCAGGCTTAGCCATTTTGTTATTAAATGATTTAATTAATTTAAAAAATTACAGAGATGAGGTCTCACTATGTTGCCCAGGCTGGTCTTGAACTCCTGAGCTCAAGCAATCCTCCTGCCTCATCCTCCTAAAGTGCTGGGATTATAAGTGTGAACCAGCACACCTGGCCTGTTAGCAATTTTAAACTCTGTTCTGTGCTGCTTCTGTGAACATCATCTAAGGGGTAGATGCAGGAAAGCGATGGATCTAAGAGCACGATGCTCTCCAGGCTGACGGAGTCATGGAGAATGACCCTTCTGGTACCGACTAACATCCTCCTTTAGGGAGGAGCTCTTCTCATGGAATGTTCTGGGTACCTTTGCTGGCCTGTGCTTGTCTCTACACCCAAGGAACACCCTGAACCTTGTAGGGCTGCGAGGTGAGCCTTAATCATCCCAGAGGCATGGAATTGTGGAGCGAGGGCTGCTCAAGGCAAAATGCCAACCATGCCCCTACTGAGGAGCCCCCAGAGGGGCCACATGCAGGACCCAGCACACCCACCTGAACACCTGTCTGTAGTCAGATGACTTTGGGGGATCGCTCACAAAACACGGGCAACTGATGTTCTTGGGAAAGATGAAAGCGAGGGGATGGAGGCGTAATTCCAGAGCAGCTCGCCTTCAGAGGACGGATCCTACCCCACACATTCTCGTGGGACATCCTCAGGGAGAACCCAGTTCCCTCGTGGTGTGCTAGGCGACGGCCTGATGAGGCTGAATGTTTTTGAAAACAGCTCAGCAGTTCTCCAGTGCCTCATTTGGGGTCTCCAAGCCTTTACCAAACATTGCCTCAATCCCCAGAAGGAATCTCTTTGATGGAGATTAGGACATCGAGAAGCCAGCGGTCTCCGCCATGTGTTATGTGTACTCTGGCTGAGTGAACACAGCCTCTTAGAACCTATCTTCTTTCCTGTAGCAAAGCCCAATTCTGTGGCCGCTCCCTTGGGTTTCTGCACCTGAGGCCAGCCCTGGCTCGCACCCTCCCCTCCCATGGATATCCTACCCGAGTGCTCCCAGCAGAACCATGCTGGGCACTGTGTGTACCCCAAAGTCCACCACAGGGGTCATCAGTTCTGTCCCACAGGCTACTCAAAGGAAAATCCTCCGTCCAAACCCAGGACTCCATGGGGAGTGTGTTGTTGGGACCTCTTAGGTGGTTTCCAAAGGACTCCCTGAGAGATGGCACGCTCAGCCTGAGGTGGGAAAAATGGAATTAAATGCCAAGTCAAGCAACCATGTTTAAAAATTAACTGCATCTAGTACAAGATGCAAGAAATGTGACTTAGCAAAATATCTTTTTTTTTTTTTTTGAGTCGGAGTCCCACTTCACCGCCCAGGCTTGAGTGCAATGGCACGCTCTCGACCACTGCAGCCTCGACCGGCTGGGATCCAGTGATCCTTCCAACTCAGCCTTCCAAGTAACCGGAAGTACAGGCGTGCTGTACCATGCCCGGCTAATTTTTTTTATTTTTATTGTAGAGATGAGGTCTCGCCAAATTGACCGGGTGCGACTCGAACCCATGGGCTCAGGCAATCTACTCGCCTTAGCCTCCCAAAGTGCTGGAATGACAGGCTGAGCCACTGAGCCCGGCCTTAGCAAGGTATCTTTAGAAAATGTGGTGTTGGATGACGTAAGTCATCACTTATGTGACGAGTCAAGAAGCCAATGGGGTCTCGGCCTACCTCAAAGTATTTCTACACTAACATGCACAGCCATGTACGCTGCATCTGACGTTTCTCTATAGACATCTGCACTCAGATTTCAAAACGCTGTCTTGCTTTTTTCAACAAATTACGGCATGACGTATTACCACAATCTTAGGGGCCTAAACAACACCCGAGGGGGGGTGCTCACAGTTCTGCAGGCTGGACTCTGAGCAGGGCAGGGCCGGCTCTCCTGCTCAGGGTAACACAGGGCTTAAGTCAAAGTGCTGGCCGGTGCACCGCCATCGGGTGCCTGGGGCCCCTTCCAGGATCACCCGGGCTGTTTTCTGTGCTCGCAGGACTGAGGGCCCCACGTCCCTGCTGGTTGTCAGCCAGGGATGGATCTCGGCTCCTGGAGGCGACCTGCATTCCTTCCATCTTCAAAGCCAGCAGCGGAGGCCCAACCTAAGGTGCCATGCCTCTCGTGCTTGCCATTGCTTTTCTGCCGGGAAGAGCCATGCTCCTTTAAGGACTTGGCTGGGTAGGTCAAGACCACCAGGACAGTTCCCTTCAACTGATTTAGGACCATAATACATTTGTGAGATCAAAATCTCCTCCCGGGAATGCCAATGTCCGTGTTGGAAGGATGACCAGGAGGCTGTGCATGCTGGGGACGGGCGTCTTCGAGTTCTGTCTCCCCAGGCCAGGGCGTGCTGCCACCACAGCGGGCGCTTCTACGCATGTGAGGACGTCCACTAAGATCGGCAGAGGGGAGACAATGCCTCTTTTATTCCCCGGGAAAGAGGCTGATGTCAGCGAACTTTCACATCACCAACAGCGAACACCGCCTTCCCTGCCCAAACACGCAGTGTCAGGGAGGACTTGGGGAAGGGAAGTGAGCACTGTGCTCATTTGTTACAAACACGTATAATTTCCCACAGGGAACTTCTGCAGTATGAATCAGAACCCTTAAGGTATAGCCCCTATGGGAAACAATACAGAAGTTCCTCAAACAATTAAAAACAGAACCACCACATGATCCAGCCATCCCACTTCCGGGTGCATATACAAAAGAAATGCAATCTCTGCGGAAGAGATGACTGCATGCCCGTGTTCATGGCAGCACTATTCACGACAGCTGAGGGACGGAATCAACCTAGTGTCCCCAAGGATGAATGGGCAAAGAAAGTGAGGCATGCACACACAACAAAGTACCATTCGGCCTTAAGAAAGAAGTCTTGCCATTTACACAACATGGATAAGCCCGGAGGACCTTAAGCTAAGTGGGATGGCTGGATCATGTGGTGGGTCTGTTTTTAATTGTTTGAGGACCTTCTGTCTTGTTTCCCATAGGGGCTATCCCTTAAGGGTTCTGATTCATACTGCAGACGTTCCCTG
>CAUYQG010201585.1:0-16762 GCA_963574415.1 Tarsius wallacei | reverse complement strand
AAAACACAAAGAGATACCACTACATACCTGTTGAAATGGCTAAAACTTAAAATGACCAACCAATTGAGTATTGAGAAGGATGTGAAGCAAGTTTGATTCTTTTGTTTGTTTGTTTGTTTGTTTTGTTTTGTTTTTTTTTTTCAGTTGGAGTCTCACTCTGTTGCCCAGACTGGAGTGCAGTGGCCGCTCCCGGCCACCGCAGCCTTGACCTGCTGGGCTCCGGCGATCCTTCCACCTCAGCCTTCCAAGTAGCTGGAACTACAGGCGCGCGCTACCACGCCCAGCTTATTTTTTGATTTATTGTAGAGATGAGGTCTCACTTGCCCAGGCGGGTCTCGAACCTGCGGGCTCAGGCAATCCACTCACCTCAGCCTCCCAAAGGCGCGGGATTACAGGCTGAGCCACCGAGCCCGGCTGCAAGTTTGATTCTTATACAGTGCCTGTAAGAGCATAAAATGGTACTATAAATTTTGTAAAACTGCCTGGCATTTTCTCATAAATGTAAATATGCACCTACCCTATGGCAATTTTACCACTGAGGTTTTCTTTTTTTCTTTTTTTAAATTTCAATACCTTTGGAGGATTCAAATAGTTTTTAATCTGGGTTTTAAGAATATCCACCACCCCCACTTGTGCACATTGTACCTAATAGGGGATTTTTGTTTTGTCCTTCCACCCTTTTCCCACCTCCATCGTCTGAGTCTCCAGTGTCCACCATACCATTCTCTATGTCTTTGCATAGCATTAATTTATCTCTCACTTATAAGTAAGAACATATGGTATTTAGTTTCTGATCCTTAGTTAGTTCCTTTAAGGATAATGTTCTCCAATTCCATTCAAGTTGGTGCAGAAGACAAAATTTCATGATTTTTGATAGCTGAATAGTATTCCATAATGCAGCAGTTAAACTGGCATCAGCGACTGGTTTTATGAAAGACAGTTCTTCCATGGATGGGGGGGTGATAATCAGGCAGATTATCCTAAGGAGCATGCAACCTAGATCCCTCCAGTTCACAATTCAAAAGAGGAGTCACGCATCAACGCTCATAGGAGAATCTGCCTCCACTAATCTGAAAGGAGACAGCTCCATTAGCCCACTGCTCACCTCCTGCTTTTGTGCCCAATTCCTAATTTGTACCCTTACAGATGGGTACAAGTTGGCACCCCTGGGGGTTTATGGACCCCTACCATAGTGTATATATACCACATTTTCATTATCCACTCATCAGTTGATGGACATTTAGGTTAATTCCATGTCTTTGCAATTGTGAATTGTGCTGTGATGAGCATGTGAGTGCAGGTGTCTTTTTCATGTCCCAATGTCTGTTCTTTTGGATAGATACCTAGAAGTGGGATTGCTGGATCAAATGGTAGATCTACTTTTAGTTGTTTGAAAAATGTAAACACTGCTTTTCAAAGAGGTTGTAATAATTTACATCCCCACCACCAGTGTATAAGTGCTTCCTTTTCTCTCCAACCATGGCAGCATCTATTGTTTTTTTATTTTTAAAATTATGGTCATTCTGACTGGTGTAAGTACAACTAAGTATTAAGATAAGTATTTTTAGATATTCACAAAAAGATGTGTAAAAGAATGCCCATAGTGACTTTATTAATAAAGTCTAAAACTGAAATCATCCAAATGTCCATTAATAGAAAAATGGCTACCTAAATTATATTCATACAGTGGAATACTACCTACTCATAACAAAAGTAGAATAAATTATTGATATACACAACATAAATTTCCCAAATATTATGTCAAATGAAATAAGTCAGGCACAAGGTGAAGAACAGGCAAAACTAATTCTCAGTTACAGAACTCAAAAGAGCTTATTTTTGTGGGTGTTGATGACTAGGGTTGGGATTGACTGGAAAGAGTCAGGGGAAACTTTCAAGTCTGATAGGAATATTCTATATTGCAATTTGGGTGTTGTGTACATGGCTGGAACAATGGAAAACAATAAAACTCATCAATTTTGATTGTATAATTTTATAAGTTTGACCAATGTATTGTTATGTAATTACCACTAAAATCATGGTATAAAATTATATTGTTTCATAAGGTAGTCAATAGCCAGTGTAGCTAGTGGGCACTTGATATTAAGAAGTACTGTAAGTGTAGGTTTTTAAAAACGTAGTACAGAAAAAAAAAGAAATGTAAAATACTCTGTAATTTTTACATTGGTTATCTGTTGCATTTATAATATTTTGTACACATCCAGTTACATAAAATATGTTATTAAAATTAGTTTCACGTGTTTCTTTTTTTTTAAATGTGGATACTAGAAAATTTAAAATATATGTGGCTTACATTATAGCTCTAATGAATAGTGCTGATAGGAGCATTTAACAAAATCATGGATATGGCTTGTGTTAATTCTCCATCTTGTTATTTTTTTTAATTTGTTCCATATTTTTTTAGTCTCCCCACCTCCATCTTTTTTTAAATTAATTGAGTATTTAGGTTTCTATTTCTTCTTTACTGTTGGCATGTTTTCATACATGTTTGTCTTACCTTTTTAGTAAATTGATCTAAGGTTTGCAATATGCATGTTAGTTTCACATAGCCCACAGTGAAATAAAATGATATCTTTCCACATATACTCTGTCCCTTACAACAAAATATTATTTTTTCTTCCCATCTTCTGCACTGCTGTTGTCATATAATTCTACATATATAAACATTAAATTGTTATTATTTTTGCTATACACAGGCAGTTATATTTTAAATATAATTTAAAACATAAAATGGTATTTGCCCACTTTGTAATGGGGCTATTTGTTTTTTTTTTTTTTCTTTTTGGCATGTTTGAGTTCCTTGTAGATCCTAGTTGTTAGGCCCTTGTCAGATATACTGTTGGCAAATTATTTTTCCCAGACTTTGGGCTATCTCTCCACTCTCTTGATGGTTTCTTTGACTTTGCAGAAGCTTGTCAGCTTGATGAGGTCCCACTTGTCTACAGTGTATCTTATATATCTTATGGCCTGGGCACTTGGAGTTTTGATCAGAAATTGGTTGCCAGTTCCAATTTCCATAAGAGTGTCCCCTGGGTTTTCTAAGGCTCTTATTGTTTGAGGTTTTACGTTTAGGTCTTTGATCCAGTTAGAGTTGATTTTTGTGTATAGTGATAGGTAGGGGTCTTGTTTTAATCTTCCTCATGTGGTCAGCCAGTTTTCCCAACAGCATTTACTGAATAGGTTCTCCTCTCCCCAGTGGTTGATGGTAGAGGTTTTGTCTAGGATAAGTTGGTTGAGAAATTGAGGTTTTGCTTTTGGAATCTCTATCCTGTTCCATTGGTCTATATGCCTATTCTTGTATCAATACCAGTCTGTTTGATTATTGTAGCTTTATAAAAAAGTTTAAAGTCTGGGAGTATGATACTGCCTGCTTTTTTTTTTCCTGAGGATTGTTTTGGCTTCTCAAAAGAAGACATATGAGCAGCCAAAAGATACATGAAAAAATGCTCAGCCTTACTAGTCATCAAATAAATGCAAATTAAAACCACACTGAGATACTGCCTAACTCCAGTCAGCATGACCATCATCAATAACTCAAAAAACAACTGATACTGGAGAGAATACCAGGAAAAGAGAACACTTCCACATTGTTGGTGGGAATGTAAACTAGTACAACCTCTGTGGAAAACAGTTCGGCAATTCCTAAAAGATCTAAAACTCTACCTTTCATGTGACCCCACAATTTCCCTTCTGGGAATATATACCTGAAGGAACTCAAATCACTCTATGAAAAATATATCTGCACATGCATGTTTATTGCAGCTCTATTCACAATAGCAAAAACATGAAATCATTTGTTGTGTCCATCGAAAGAGGACTGGATAAAAAACAATGTGGTACATATACACAATGAAATATTACACAGCTATAAAGAAGGACAAAAATGAACTCCAAAGCAACTTGGATGGACTTAGAATCTATAACACTGAGTGACCTTTCACAGAAACAAAGAACTGAGTACCACATGTTCTCACTCATAAGCAGACCATGAACAATTATCATAATACAATAAGAAAGGGATTGGCAGTAGTTGGAAACTGCCAGGGGAGGCAGGGTGGAATTGACAGTAGTGGGAAACTGCCAGAGGAGTGAAAGTCACACCTCATCAACAAGGTTACCTGCATAATGAGCATTTGTATACCCAGTCCTAAATTGTACCCCACATCTTCAAAATAAAACATTAAAAAAAAAAAGAAAGAAATGTCATTTGAGTTAACCACATATTTACCCTTTCTAGTATTCTGAATTTTTCTTTTGCCAGAATAACCTCTTAAAGATATCTTGTAGTGTAGGTCTGCTGATGATAAATTGTTTTAATGTTATTTGACTAAAGAGTCTTCATTTTTCTTTCATTTTTGAAATCATGTTTTTCCTGGTTAGATCCTAGGTTTGCAGCTATTTCTTTCAGTATTTAAGTGATTTCACTCCATTTTTTTGTTCTCACTTGCATATATCCTCTCAAGAAGGCTATCACTTTAATCTTTGTTCCTCTGTAGTTATCATTTTTGTTGGGTTTTTAGATTTTCTCTGTATGACTAGTTTTTAGCAGTTTCATTTTAATGTACCTTGGTGTGTTTTTTTTGTTCTTAATCTATCTGAGTTCTTAGATTTATAAGAATCTCTGGGTTTATAGTTTTCATACAATTTTGAAAAGATTCAACCATTTACTTTTTTTCTAATATACTATTTTTTCTTTGTTTTATTTTCTTTCCTATTCTGGAAAAAATATAAATATTATAATCCATTGTTATTTTCCCTCAGGTCACAGATTCTCTAGTTTTGTTGTTGTTTGTTTGTTTTATTTATTTATATTTATTTTTTATTTTTTTGAGTTGGAGTCTCACTCCGTCGCCCAGACTGGAGTGCAGTGGCCGCTCCCAGCCACCGCAGCCTTGACCTCTTTCTGCCTCAGCCTTCCAAGTAGCTGGGACTACAGACATGCGCTACCACGCCCGGCTAATTTTTTGATTTATTGTGGAGATGAGGTCTTGCCAAGTTGCCCAGGAGGGTCTTGAACCCTCGGGCTCAGGCAATCCACTCACCTCAGCCTCCCAAGACGCGGGATTACAGGCTGAGCCACCGAGCCCGCCTTGTTTGTTTTTTTTTAATCTTTCTTCTGTCTGTACTTTATTTTGGATAGCTTCTAATGCTAGGTCTTTAATTCTACTGATTTTTTTCTTTAATATCTAAATTGCTGTTAATTTTATCTACTTTTTTCAATTCCAGTATTAAAATTTCTCTGAAATTTTTATATATCTTTTTTGCATCATTCATTTTTAAAATCAGGTTAATGTTTTCTTCAACCTTTCTGAATATATAGAGCATATTTTTGGGAAATATCTGTTGTAATAAAATTTTGGTTAAAACTTATATCATGTGATTTTGGGGTCTGTTAGTATAGATTAAACTTTTTCTGATTATGAGTTATTTTTCTTCTTCTTAACATGTCTGGTAATTTGGACACCAGACAATATGAATCTTACTTTTTGAGGTGCTTGGTAGTATTGCATTCCTTCAAATAGTGTTGAACTTTTTCTGGAATGTAGTCAAATTACTTGAAATTTGTTTTACATGTTTGATGTTTGCTTTCAAGTTTTGTTAGGTCAGTGCTGCACAGTCTTTAATCTAGGACTAAATTAGCTGTACTGGGTGATATTTTCTGAGAACTCACATGTTATTTACTTAGATTTTTCAACTGTGGCTGGTGGTAATAGAAACCACATTCAGCTACGTGTGAGTTCTGGAAATTGACTAGTCTATTGCTCTCTGGTGGGTCTTTTTCCAAACTTGTGTAGCTTCCTTTAACACCTTCAATGATTAGTATTTATCCAGAAAGTTTAGGTGTCCTAGGTATGGGTTACTAGACCCTTCTCTCTGTGCAACAACTTTTCTCCATTATTGTACCACATATTCTAGCCATCAAGGTCTCCCCAAAATCCGGTCTCTGTTGCCTCATATTGTTGAACGCCAGGTTCTTTGTAGGTGCTCTCCTCCTGCACTGTGGCCTAGAAACTGCCTCTTGGCAGGAAGCAGAGGTAATCTCAGAACTCACTTCATTGGTTTTTCTTCATTTGGTGATCACGCTTCTGTGCCACCTGTTGCCCAATATCAGAGAGACATTGTTTTTAACATTTTACTCAGTTTTTCAGGTGTTTGAGGCAGAAACATGAATCATTTCATTTTAATTCATCTATATCGGAAGTAAAAAATAATTATTTTTTGATTGATTTTTTTCCATATTCCGTGGACTCTAGGTTCAGATACTGTTCCTAAGAGACTCAGAAATTCTTATTGATGCAAAGAATGTAGAAAAAAATATGTTTTTGATTTTATGTCTCACTCTGTTGTCCAGCTGGAGTGAAGCGGCATGATCACAGCTCACCACAGTCTCAAACTCCTGGGCTCAGGTGATCTTTCTGCCTCAGTCTCCAGAATAGCAGGAACAAGAGGCATGCACTACCATGTCTGGCTAATTTTTTATTTTGTTTTGTGGAAACAAGGTCTTGCTGTGTTGCCTAAGCTGGTCTCAAACTCCTCCCATTTTGGTCCCCCAAAGTGCTGAGTTTACAGGCATGAGCCACTGAACCCAGTCAAATTTTTTTGTAAGTTCTTTATTTTTATGATGTACTTTTCTATCCCTCATGTAAGAATGCATAATCAGCTAGTTTCTATGTTCACCGATTAGCTTGCCTTCTGCCCAGCTCACTAAATAATCCAGTCACCATCTACACTTTGAGAATGACGAATCATAACACTTACTCTACCCACCTTTCTCCTGCTCTAGGATGTCCTATTCACGAAAATCTTTTTTAATGAAAAAAAAAATTACTTATTTATGATGGTGTATTATGACATAAAATTTCAGTGAAAATTAGTAGTCTACATTACTGAAACTTTATTCTCTGTTTACCCACACTCTAAAATGTTAACCAGCTGTGTTTTTCATCTTTCTCATCTCTTAAACAAAATATGATTTGATATTTTTGATGTTAGAGTTACCCACTTGTGAAGATCAAGAACTGTGTAATATTCTCACATGCAATAAGTGAGTTTCTTGACCCCTTTTCATATGGCTGAGATTGAAAAAATCTAATTTTTGGATGAATTTTACATTTCTGTCTAGGTGATTGCCTATGAAACTGCATGCAGTGTTTTTACCAGAGGAATTAAAGATGATATTGAAAGTCATGGGGTAAATACATATGCCCCATTCCCCTTCCTCTGTGGCCAAGACCATTTGTACCTGGTGAAGCTGTTTTGGAGATATGCACACCTGTGTAATCAAGGCTTGCACTAAGAGGATAAATATTTTGGTTTTTGCATCTCTGTATGTCATGGTATTGTTTGTGTCTCACTCCTTCCCCGCACTGGGGGGTATATAACGTATCCCAACACCTATTGGGGCACAGAGAGTTTTGGATTGACTGGCCGCCATTGTTCCCTTGTATAAGTAATAATAAACTCATGCTTTTGCCAACTTCCTCCAGGTGATTTCTTTGGAATAGGCTAGCATTATGCGAACATCCTGTCTGATTTGGGATTCCCACAATGAAAAGTCATATTCATTAATTTGTGATACAATAAATATTGAGTACTTGCTAAGCTTCAGAGACTGTATACCTGATTACATAATAACAAATATAAATACCAGTTATATGCGTTTGGTTTTCATTCCTACCCTTGTTTTTTATAGTGGGATTTAATTTTTCACAGTGGGTCAACTATATTATATTTAAATGTGATAGTAAAATTTAATTTTTAGTCAATAACTCTTTACCATTCTTTTAATCCTAAGTAAAAATTATCAAAGTGCTTGCAGTCAGGACTTAAGTGGTTTTGCAGAGTGAATTCAAATGGTAATTGAATGTAAGCTTTTTCTGAGTGGGTAGAAAATAAAACAGATATAAACAAGATTAGTCCAACAGCAGCAGAGATGAAGCTCCACTTTTGTTTTGACCAGCTACTTCAACTTTATGCTTGAGAGGATTTTTTGGACAGTGTGTTTGAATCCTAAGATCACTGCTAGAATAATGTTAACCAATGAAGATGAGTTTTACACCCACAGTAAGGAGCAGAATTGGGGAGAAACTTTCCTCAGCAAACCTGCTTCTAAAATGTGATATGTTTTATGGTGGCTACTTGGCATTGCACATTTTTCACCGTCAAGCCCTGGGAAACCATTGTGATAGAGCATTTCTGTAAGTGGTTTCAGAGGATTATTTATGGCTCTGCAAGGATGCCAGATTGCCTCATTTTGAGACAATTAAAACAGAAATTTAGGCAGCCGTTATTTGCATCTTTAGGAGAAAACCCATTAACAGAAGGCCAGGAGATCATTGGGGCCCAGAGAAGCTACCTTGAATAATAATCCTGGGCCTGGGTAAACTCTAGCAAGCAGAGCAGGTAAAGCCTGTTAGAGCAGTCTGCATGTAGATGGGCAGAAACAGAAGCTGAGAGCCTTTTAGGGTGATAACTAATATATTTTTTATGAGGCATACTGAAATGAGACTCCAGAGAGAGTGACAGAAAAGACTGATCAGAGAGAGTAAAATTGGTGACAAGAAGATTGGAAAGTAGAACTCAATGTAGAGCAAATAAATCATGGGGAAGCATGTGCACAGAGGTACAAGAAAGCAGACTAAATGCTAAAATCTACATTTTGCTAGAAGCCAGCTTAATGAATTATCCATATGAATATTTAAATTCTTTAATATTTTACCACATATGGGAGAAGACCAGTTGTTGACTAGAAAAAAAATGTCATCCCTCTGTCAGGAGGTTCAAAGTCTCATTAGGAAATAAGTGTGCATAGATTTGGAATACAGACTACAGGAAGAATTATTTCAAATAAGCATTTCATCTTTTTTGAGTTAACAGTTTTTGGTCTCTGTGTTAGCTATTAACATACAAATTGACTTACTCCCACAGTTGATATTGACGTTGATATTCCCACTTGTTGAAATAAAGATTTAACTAATACCAGATGAAGTAAGGCCAATGTATTTTAAGAATCGAGGATGATTATGTTCTAGTAGGGATAGATGTGGTTAGGGAGAAAGGTAAAGTAAAGAGATAATTTTTTAAATTCTTTTTCAAAATGTCCCTATTTTTGGCTTACCCACCTCTTCTCATATGACATTCTACAAATAAACTATGTGTGAAAATTCACCACCATGTTCAGGTGCATGCCAAATACTGGAAACACAAAATATTAAAATTTGATCTCTTTCCTCAAAGAGTTCATATTTGAGGGAATAGACAAACAAACATGGGTACTTCTGTATGTCTTACGTCTCTCTGCCAGCAATGGAGAAATAGAAATATGAGGCAATAACATCTCTTTTTCTTCTTCATGAGTAGGAATACTTGCCTGAACAAATCAGAATGCTAAATGATTTTGTCAATTCAAGCCCCATGGAAATGCAGTAAAAACAAGCCTGCAACACTAGTTTGCCTATTTCTCACACTCAGAGAAAATTTGACAACTTTCTAATCTATTTATTCCACAGATTGAACCCTCTGAATTAAGAATACTAACCTAAAGTTCGCTTACTGTAACAAGTTCATTTTATATTGTTCAACCTTCATTATCACAAAAAGAGGGGACAAGATGAATCAATAAGTGGCAACAAAAAACTTGATTGTAGTTGTAACTTTGACTTAAATAGGATTTATACTTAGTTTTTATGGAGTTTTCATGGAATTTTAAAATTCTATTAACAAATGTTTCAGCAGAGACAGAAAATACATGATGTGAATATATATATGTATAAAATACTGCATTTTGTATTTTGAAATAATGTAATATAAGCTATGCATAATATTATAATACTTTATTTTTTGTCCAGGCTGGTATCAAACTCCTGGTCTCAAGTGACAAGGTCATTTTAATTAAAAAATATTTGTAACTATGTCTGCCATCTATATATTTTCTAATTTGCCATATTTTATTTTCACTCTCTTTTTTTCTGTTTGTTTAAATTTTTCAAGTTTATTTTTTTCATTCTTGGTCTTTATATTTCATAAAACAGATATAGATATATAAATATACATTGTTGAATTGCAGTATGATAATACAAATAAAATAAACAAAATCATTCCTCAATTTATCATTGTCTACTTAATAAAGAACTCTGGGATTAAGTTATGGGCTTATATATATATTTTTTAAAACAGACCACACTAATTCATATTTCACATTAAGTTTTACTGACCTTTGTTCTGAATGTTTCTCTTGGGGTAAGTTATAATTCTCACTGATTAAGTTTTTGATAAAATATGAGTTCCTACATGTCTTCTAGTTTGAGTGACAATTTAATTTGCATAAGATTTTATGATTAAGATTAACCGTGGGAGAAGGAAGATGGTAGTAAAGTGAGTCAGACTATGCAGGTCTCAGTGTGAGTGAGTATATGGAAAATTTTGCCTACGTGTTGGTGAGTAAGTGAGTATGTGATTGGCTGACAGAGTGGGGACATGGAGCAAGTAGGCAGGGCTCTCTAGGTAAAGCGGCTGGTGCCACAGCTGCTATGCTTGCACCCTAGTGCCTCCTGGGGCACAGAAGATGAGCAGCACTGACTTTTGTTTTTATGAGTTTTTTTTTTAAAAGAGCAGGAGTTTATTAAGACAGAAAATCTCCCAAGTGGCAAGCGACCCAGAAGAGGGTTGCCCGCCATTTTTTAAAAATCAGCAAAGTCTTTCCCAGGAAGAAACTGTTGGGAGTGAATGTCAGCTCCAGTCTCTGCCTTACCACTGCAGTGCCTGGCCTGACACTGGCAGCAAGGGCTACAGAGGGAGTAAAATGAGGGAGCCAGAGGCAGAGCCCCACTGGAGAAGATGAAACAGGCACCCTGCCACCATGTGGGAACCTAGGCAGAAAAGTGCTCCAGCTTGCTCACTATGGAGAAACAAACCTGAAATCTGTGACTGGCAGGTTAACTACTCAGCATTTGATTACATCCCAGAGGGAAAACCCTGAAAGCACAAACTCCAAAGGGACAGATGAGTGCTGAGTGTCAGGCGCCCCACTCCTTACCCTGATTCAGGCACAGGACAAAGCGTGTGACTAGAAAAGGATGAGGAAGACACCTGAAGAAATCAGCAGTGAGTTCAGGGCTGACCCAACCCCCTATTCTCCAGTAATCCTCTGAATATGAGACCCACATGGCTGGGGCACTGCTGAGAGGGACAAACCCAGGTGGAGTCTGGATGTCAGCTGTGATAGGGGGAGTCTAGTCCAGGATAAGTCTGGCTGGGGTGCCCCCACCAGTACCTCGGAAGAGACAATCCCACCCCCTGATCATACAAGAGTGGGAGGGGAGTACTAAAACTCAACCTACCCCCATTGCCTCTTCCTTCCCTGGCCGGACACTGGAGAGATTGTGAATAAGGTCACAAAGCCACAGGACCCAGCAGAAGGCCTTACCTGTGAGCAGTTGAGAGGAACAATTACAGAACTTACAACAGGAGGGCAGGTTGTTTTCTTGTTTTGTTTGTTTGTTTAATTTTTTTTTCTTTTCTTTTGTGCATGCACGTGTATCCCAGGGTTCAATCTACTTTCCCCCGCCCTTTTTTTTTTCTTTCTTTCTTCTTTCATTTTTTGTTTTATGTTTATTTGTATATATGAATGATTGAGTGTTCATCTTTCAGGTTTTTTAAGTTTTATTTTTTTAGTCCTTCTCTTTATTTAGTTTAATGTGTGTGTGAATATATGTGTGAAGGTTTGGTTTGAATTCTCTTTTTGTTCTCTTTTTTCTTCTTTCATTTTGTATTGGGCATGTGTGTGTTCAGTTTTTCTGTTTTGTCTTTTTTTCAGTTTGTTTTTAGTTTGTGTGTGTGTTTAAGTGTTTTTGCTATGGTTTCTGCTTTTGTTTTTCTGTGATTTTTTATTTTTTAATTTTTGTCCATCTTATATTATTCTATTTTTCTCCATTCTCCTCATTGCTATTACTGTATCTTGGACTCAGAGGTACACACATGTACCCACTACATCATCACATAGAGTAGTGGTGGGGAGTGGGTCTCAGGGAACCCATACCACAATCCCAGTTTGCCATCCTCCATGTTATTCAACTATTAAAACCACAAGAAACAGCAAAGCTTCCCAGTCTCAGTCCTGTTTCAAAATAGAACAAACTCCCCTATCAGGGAAGAGTAGAGGACTGAGCAAACATCCAAAGTGAAATCTCCTCCCACTGCCACTGAATAACAAAACTAAAGAGAAAGGAAAGAGATCTATCATAAATGAGGAAAAAATCAACAGAAGAACACAGGTAATTCCCAGTGTTACAAAGAGAAAATGCCTGAAAAAAATCAGCCCAAACAATTGAAGTCACCAACAACTGGCCCCAGAACATAATAGGGCTTAGGAAATGGATGGAAAGAGTGAATAAGTCTCAAGAAAGACAAGATGCAACACCAAAAGAACTTGTGACAGAAATTTTGGCAATAAAAAATTTCATCCAGAAAATAAATAACAAGATGACAAGCATGGAAGGCAGAATTAATCAAGCAAAAGAAAGAATCTCAGAACTTGAAGACCAAAACATGGAATTAATACAATCTGTAAAAAACATAGAAAGAATACTCAGAAAGAAAAACAAAGCCTCCACAAAGGAAATGTGCTTATATCATGAGGTCAAACCTATGTGTGATTGATATCCCAGAAGAAGAAAGGGAAATGTAGAACACCTTGGAGCAAGTATTCCAGGAAATTATCCAAGAAAACTTTCCTCATCTTTCCAGAGATGTGACCATCCAAACACAATAGACACAGAGAACACTCGCAAGATATTAAATGAGAAGACCAACTCCTAGACACATAGTAATTCACCTACACAAAGAAGGTACAAAAGAAAAAAATTCTAAAGGCAGCAAGAGAGAAAGATCAGACTATCTACCAGAGAAAACCAATCAGAATAGCACCAGACCTATCAGCAGCAACACTACAAGCTAGAAAAGACTGGAGTCCAATATTCAAAGTCCTCAAAGATAAACAATTTCAACCAAGAAATTGATGAAGCTGAGCTCAGCTTCATCAGCAATAGAATTAAAATCATTCTCAGATGTCCAATCCCCAAGAGATTATGCAGTTTCCAGACCAGTTAGACAGGAGATGCTTAAAAAGGTATGAAGCACAGAAGAAAGAAAGAAAGAAAGAAAAAAGAATGACTATGTTCTTCCCAAGAGAACAGGAGAACACATAATCAACAGAGAAAAGTTTGTGACTAAAAACTTGAAAACACACACATAATCAACCCAAAAGTTAAAAGAAAACAAAGAAAAAACTTGACAAGAACCTCATGATGGGAATAAACAATTACATTTCAATAATTAGTCGGAACATGAATGGACAAAATGCACCACTGAAAAGACACATAATGGCAAACTGGTTGACAAACCATGACTCAGTAATTGGCTGCATCCCAGAAAATTTATCTCACCAAAAGGGATGCACACAGACTCAAAGTTAGAGGATAGAAAATGAATTTCCAGGTGAATGGATCACAAAAGAAGGCAGGGATTATCATCTTAATATCAGGTAAAACAACCTTTAAGTTATCAAAAATTTAAAAAGATACAGAAGGACACTGACTAATGATAAAGGCTCAATCCATCAACAAGTAATATCCATGCTAAACATATATGGACTCAATACAGGAGCACCAGCATTTATAACAATTACTAAGTAAACTAAAATAAGATATTGACTCCAACACTATTATAGCTAGGAACTTAAATACCCCACTAACAACCCTAGATAGATCACTGAGACAAAAAATCAACAAAGAGATCTGGAACCTCAACTTGAGACTTGACCAAATGGACTTAATAGATACCTACAGAATACCCCACCCAACAACCACAGAATATACATTCTACTCATCACCACATGGAATGTACTCTAAGATCGAATACATTCTCGGCCAAAAATCAAGCATAAACAATTTTCATGGAATCTAAATACTGACTGCCATGCACCTTCTCAGACCAGAGTGGAATAAAAATAAATACTGACACCAACAAAATTCCCCTAAAACCCACAAAGATATGGATACTACACAGCATGATGCTGAATGACTACTGAGTCAACACAGAAATCAAAGCAGAAATTAAAAGATTCCTAAAAACAAATGAAAATGAAGTAACATCTTAACAAAACCTCTGGGATGCCATGAAAGCAGCTTTAAGAGAGAAATTTATATCTCTACAAACACACATCAATAAAATGGAAAGATCACAAGTTAACAGCCTAACAAATCAATTAAGGGAGCTTGAAAGACAAGACTACCAAAATCCTAATTTTAGAATAATTCAAATCACCAATTCAATACAAAAACCCAAATATGGGACATGGAAGACAAAAATATCATACAAAAACAAACAAACAAAAACCTGATTCTTTGAAAGAACAAAAAATATCGATGGACTCCCTAGCCAGAATGACAAGAAAAAGAGAGAAGAAGCCCAAATAAACACAATCAGAAATGCAAAAGTTCAAATCACAACTGACCCTGAAGAAATACAAAAGATTATCAGCGATTCCTGTGCACACCTGCATGAGAACAAACTTTCATCTTAAATGAAATGAAGGACTTTCTGATATCATACAACCTCCCAAGGTTGAAACAAGAAGACACTGAAACACTTAATAGAGCAATAACAACACAGGGAATTGACTCTATCACTAAAAAACAAACAAACAGAAAAACTACTTACAAAAAAAAACACAAACCCCTGGATCAGATGGTTTTGAGCAGAATTCCACAAAACATACAAGGAGGAGCTAATACCAATCCTACTGATGGTATTCCAGGCAATTGAGAAGATAGAATTCTCTCCAAATAATTTTTGGAAGCTAACATCACACTGATACCCAAACCGACTAAAGATCCAACAAAAAAAGAGAAATACAGGACAATATCCCTAATGAACATAGATGCAAAAATTCTCAGCAAGATTCTTGCAAAACAGATCTAACAACACATCTCAAAAAGTATCCACTATGACCAACTAGGCTTCATCCCTGGGATGCAGGGCTGGTTCAACACCCATAAGACCATAACTGTAATTAAATACATCAACAGAAGTAAAAACAAGAACCAAGTGATCATATCATTAGATGCAGAAAAAGCTTTTTATAAAATCCAGCATTCTTTCTTGATAAAAACTGTCAAACACCTAGGCATAGTAGGAACATACCTCAAAATAGTAAGCACCATCTATGATAAGCCCACAGCCAGCATATTGCTAAATGGACAGAAACTGGAAACATTTATCTTAAAAACTGGAATAAGACAAGGCTGTCCACTCTTGTTCAACATTGTGTTGGAAGCCCTAGCTAGAGCAATTAGACAAGAGAAGGAAATCAGCAGTATCCAAATAGGAAAAGAGAAAGTATATTTATCTCTTTTTGGTGACTATGTGATCCTGTACCTTGAAGATCCAAGAGAACCTGTCATAAACCTCCTTGCGCTGATAAAGAACTTTGGCAAAATCTTGGGGTACAAAATAAATGTGCAAAAGAGACTTGCGTTCTTATATAGCAACAACAAGTAGGCAGAGAACCAATTAAAAAGCACAATCTCACTCACCTTAGCCACAGAAAAAATGAAACTCAGCATCTTCCTAACCACAGAAGTGAAAGACCGTTACAAGTAAAAAAATAACACTGCTCAAAGAAATCCAAGAAGACACAAACAAATGGAAAAATATTCCATGATTATGGATAGGAAGAATCAATATAGTTAAGATGTCCATTCTACCCAAAGACAATCTACAGATTCAATGCAATACCCATTAAATTACTAACATCATTCTTCTCAGACCTGGATATGACAATACAGAAATTCATATGGAAACATAAACAACCATGAATAGCCTAAACAATCCTTAGCAAAAGAAATGAAGCAAGAAGTATCACGCTTCTAGACTTTAAACTTTACTATAAGGCTATTATAATTAAAACAAACTGGTATCTGTACAAGAACAAGCATAAGGACCAATTGAACAGGATAAAGATTCTGGAAGCAAAGCCTCAATTTCTCAACCAACTCATCTTCAACAAAGCCTTCACCAACAACTACTGGGGAGAGGAGAACCTATTCCGTAAATGGTGCTGGGAAAACTGACTAACTACATGCAGAAGACTGAAACAGGACCCCTGCCTATCACCATACACAAAAATCAACTCTAAATGGACCAAAGACCTAAACATAAAACCTCAAACCATAAGAATCTTAGAAAACGCAGGAGACATCCTTATAGAAATTGGAGTAGTCAACAATTGCTGATCAAAAGTCCAGATGTCCATGCCATAAGAGATAAAATAAACAAGCGAGACCTCATTAAACTGAAAAGCTTCTGTAAAATTAAAGAAACCATCAAGAGAGTGGGGAGGCAGTCCACAGAATGGGAAAAAGTATTTTCCAATTACATATCTGACAAAGATCTAACACCCAGGACCTGCAAGGAACTCAAACGTGTTGGAAGGAAACAAAACAAATAGCCCCATTAAAAAGTGAGCAAAAGAGCCGGGCTCGGTGGCTCAGCCTATAATCCCGCGCCTTGGGAGGCTGAGGTGAGTGAATTGCCTGAGCCAGCGGTTTCGAGACTCGCCTGGGCAACTTGGTGAGCCCTCATCTCTACAATAAATCAAAAAAATTAGCCGGGAGTGGTAGCGCACGCCTGTAGTTCCAGCTACTTGGAAGGCTGAGGCGGAAGGATCGCCAGAGCCCAGCAG
>CAUYQG010201583.1:0-11681 GCA_963574415.1 Tarsius wallacei | reverse complement strand
TCCCAGTAGCCGGAATTACAGGCGCGCGCTACCACGCCCGGCTAATTTTTTTGATTTATTGTAGAGATGAGGTTTCGCCTGCCCAGGCGGGTCTCGAATCCGCGGGCTCAGGCAATCCACTCACCTCAGCCTCCCAAGGCGTGGGATTACAAGCTGAGCCACCGAGCCCGGCTTACTTACTTTTTCAAAGGCAAGGAAATAGCGATTTGTTGTTCTCTCTTTGATCAAGGCTACCTTGGCATCTTTTTGGTTAGGTGGGGTTATGAACAAAAGGATGAGCATTTCTTTCAAATCTGCCATGCCTTCAATGTACATATCAATCCTGAAAGACAAAAACTGTCAAATGCTTCCTGCCATAGGTTTCATTGTTCAAAAACCTAAGAGAATAGAGTGTCAGGTGGTAGCAAAGTCATTAACCTCCAGTGGGTGCCTTTCACATGCCTGTCATTATGCTATGATTTTTACGTATGTATTAACGTTTATTTCTTAGAACAACCTATCAGGGTAAGTATATGTCTAAAATTGTGGCTATACACATGACAAAATTGAGTTATAAGAAGAATTGGTGACCATCAGGGTCGGAATCATGAAAGAAGATGGTGGATTTGCTGCAGTAACCTCTGTTACTAGTCTAGAATTTGCCATCTCTAGTGCTGTTTGTTCTGTGCACAAACTTGGTGTGATGCAAATGGTCAAAGACCTGCCTCCTAAGTCTTGCTAAGAGACCCTCGCACAGTCCCTCAGTCATTTCTCTTCCTTTCTCATTACTTTACACCTCCTGCTTACTCTATGCCCAATATTAGCAGTTCTCCCTGCTATTTCTTATAAAGCCCACTTCCACAACCCTGTCCATGTGCTCTTGCCCACCTCTAGCCATGTTTGCATTTCTTGAGTCCCCCACCTAAAATATCCCCTTCGTGGTGCCCTTCTTTATAGTTAAGTGTATTATAGGACACCTTTTTTCCTTTTGTGTCAAACTATATTTTCCACAATACTTTTAAAAAGGACAGTATCACTGATCTATAGTCACATACCATAATCGTTATTCTTTTAAGATATGTTATTCAGTAGTTTTTAATATAGTCACAAAATTCTGCAAATATTGTCACTCTCTAATTCTAGAGCATTTTTATCACCCTGGTAAAGAAATCTGTATCCATTGGCAATCTTCATTTCTCCCCAACCCCACCACAAACCCCAAGGCAACCACTAATCTACTTTCTGCCTCTGTGGATTTGAATACTCTGGATGGTTCACACAAAAGAAATTCAACTTCATGTGGCTTCCTGTGTCTTGTTTGCTTTGTGTAACATAATGTCTTTAAGGTTCAACCACATTGTGTCATGCATCAGTCCTTCATCCCTTTCATGATCAAATGATTTCCCACTGAATCGCTAACACATTTTGTGCCTCCATTCATCTGTTGATAGATATTTGGGTTGTTTCCACTTTTTGACTATTTTGAATACTGCTCTAATTTTCATTGTACGTTTATGTACAAGATTTACTGTGGTTGTAGATTTGACTCTTTGGAGGATATGCATAACAGAGAAATTGTTTGGTAATTGGTGACTATATTGCATTTTAGAGAAATTGTCAACAAACCACACAAGAGGTTTATTTTGTTTTGTTATGAGAGGGAGTCTCACTCTATTGGCTGGGCTAGAGTGCAGTGGCACTGTCATGGCTCACCGTAGCCTTGACCTCCTGGGCTCAGGTGATCCTACCATCTCGGCTTCCTGAGTAGCCGGGACTACAGGCTCCCACCACCACACCCAGCTAATTCTTATGTATGTATGTATGTATGTATCTTTCTGTAGAGACAAGGTCTTGCTATGGTACCCAGACTGGGTTCAAACTTCTGGGCTCAAGCAATTCTTCCCAACTCGGACTCCTAAAGTTCTAGGATTATTGGCATGAACTGGCCCATACAAGAGTTTATTTTAAGTCATGTAGTCCCATCACAACAGGAGGAAACCTCAGAGCATTGGTGGTATTAAATAAATCTGGTTGTTTCAGACTTGTATCAAAATGTCAAGGTAACCCCAGCATCCTGGGCACCAGTCCCTACTACCCTTACTCGAGTGGGCCAGTCCATGGAATTGACTAATCACATAGGTTCCTGGTCATCATTCTTGTAGTTACTGGACTTGATATTCAGTTCCTTTGAAATCTTCCCTCCTGAGGACTCCTAACACTCAGATCCTGTGTCCCTTGTCTCTAGCAGTTGGACTCCACCCTCTGAGGGCTTGAGCACATAGAGTCATGACTCCAGCATTCTCATGAATTCATAGTTATCAGTGTTTGGAAAATTTTGTCCCAGTACTGTGTCCGTGGTCTACATCTCCCCCAGAACTACGCTTGCCTGAAGATCCCCCAAGTTACTCCTCTCTCATGTCTCTAGGACCCTGCAACTCTAAACCTCAGCGTACCTACCCAAGGCCCAGCCTGTGACTAATCTCCTTCCCCCGCCATAGTCCTGTCCTCAATGCTTATCTGTTGATGTCAGAACAGAAAAGATGCCATACAGGGCTTTCTCTTTGATGGCCTTCCCACAGAGGTTGTACTTGCTGGCAATGTAGTTGAGGATGGCTCTGGTCTGCGCCAGCTTCATCCCATCAATCTCAACCATGGGCACTTGCTGGAACATTAAACTCCCATCTTGATAAGAAGAAAAGATTAAGGGGAATGAAATGTCTACGGGTCCCCCTCTCTCAGGAGGAAAAACTGTTGATATGACTAAAGTTAAAAAATAAAAAAGGAATCTTTGCTGGTAACCTTTCAAATGAAAGAGCATTTTCTTTATAAAGTTTCAGCCTGCTGTCATCTTTGCTTGTCTTATCAAACTTCCTTTAACTTTTTAGCTTGTTTTTTCATTCATGTTTTTACTTCCCATCCAGGTTCATAGCAGGTCTCTTGTATTTTTGTGTTGATGCCATTTAAAATGGGAATTTCCCACAGTAAGTCTCTAGGTGTTGTTGACATCTAAAGTGGGACATTTAATTCTGAGAGGGTTCTATTAGGGGTCTTTTTCTGTACTCTTCAAAGACTACAATGTTGCTTCAATATTACCTTGTCACACACTTCATAAATGAGAAAGCCCAAGGTAATGGCCACATCTATTTCTGCTCCTATCATCTAATGTGTGTCCTTGTGCGTCCTTGGGTGGGGAGGACCATGTAGGATATCGAGCTGACCTCAGCTCACCCACTTTGTAGAGCATGAGAACATGAGAGAGCAGGGAGGGGACATTCTCCAGGTGTTGGGGACAGTTGTTTCAGCAAATACTCAGAGAAGACTCTTTAGCCACAAGAGAGTTGCCAGACCTGCTCACGTTGCTCCACACCTTCCATTTCAACCCCTTTCTCAGTCCCAATCATCCCTAACTACCAACCTACACACATAGGCATTGGCTATTGTCAAATCCTTCACTTGATACCCTCATGAGAAGCATTTAGATACTTGACCTTACCAGTTCTTAATTTGTCCAAATCTTCTGCAGATTTTAGAAATTTCTCTTCAAACTGGAAACAGAAACAATGAAAGGGTTCGTGTGAGTTTACTGCATAGCATTATAAACTTTTACACTTGAATGGCCCCTCCCATATCGTATGGAATAGAAAGAATTTCTGAGCTTGGCCAGGTACACAGAGGAGCCTGGTCATGGCCATTTGGAATTTGAGACTAGATTCATCAGGAAGAGGGCCTGGGTCATAGGACATGGCTGCCCATTCTAGTAGGTTCACTTTACTTGCACCCTGGCCCCATTGATGTCCTTGGTTAGGTCATTATTTTGGAGAGAGATGTCACTTGAGAGAAATGATCATGAAGTTATTCTAATTATGGAATTTTAGTATCTCAGGAAAGCCTGTGTCTCCAAGTGAGATCAGACCACAATCTTCAGTGCTCCCAATGTGGAGTATATACCAATGACCATCTCAGATTCTGTCACCAAGGGCTGCTGTTGTAATTTCCCTCACCTCTTTCCATGTCATTCTTTAAAAGGAGTTCTTAATCATGAAAAGATTGGGGGATTATAGGTTTCTAACTTGCTTGGTGGGACAGAGTTTGATGTTGATTTCCATGATTCCACAGAATGAGGCTCTACAGACACTAGGTGTGTGTTCCAGCAATTGACAAAGCGTCCAGTTGAAGACACACATAAGGAATGGTAGGTGGTCAACACAGCAGGGTAATCAGGGCATCATGGAGTTGGCAAGTGTAATGTTGTTTGTGAGGCTGATGGATTGGATTGTAGGGAAGAGACTTTGAACACTGAGGACATAGAAGCTCTGAACAATGTTCTCCAGTCAACTCTTGACCCTGACTACTATAGTCAATCTGGGATATAGACAAGGGAGCCTGGGTTGCTCTAAGCTCCTCCCCTACCTCACCTCCTGTACCGAACTCCTCCTTCCAGGGATCTGAATCCTTCCTTGAACTGCAAAGCTGAAGTCTGAATGACTGTCAACACAAATTATTCATTTCTTAAAAGATAACGACTTGTTGGGTCGGATATTTTGTGTGCTCATTTCTTCATCAAATTGAGAATGAATCAGGCTAATGTCTGATGGTTTCATGAAGTAATGGAGGAAGTGCAATTCCAAAGTGCAGGTCACCACATTGCTGTGAAGCCAAAGGAAGCACACAAGAAGTTCCCAACACAGGACAGGCTCTCCTAGTATGTCCATGACTCATCTTTCAGGAAAACCCTCACACAGTGCTGAGTATCTCTGATCTGGACTGGTAAATATTCTTCTAGTGATACCTCTAGGGGACAGCACTCAATAGAGTCACCCAGAACCCTCCCAGCATTTCCTTTCTAAACACAGGAACAATGGGCTTGTAAGACTGGGAAATGCTTGGGTATTCTCCTAGGGATTCTTGTCCCTTACTTTAATTACCAGTTTACTTTTTGCATCCTCACAGAGATGTATGCAGCCCAAGGGCAGGTACTGTGTCATGTTCACTGTCTACTTTGGGGACCTAGCACAGAGCCTGACACTTATTAAGTGCTCAAAAAAATTGCTGAGCAATATTCCATTGTGTATATGTAACACATTTTTTTTTATCAAGTCCACTTTTGATGGGCCGCATGGTTGGTTCCATGTTTTTGCTATTGTGAATTGTGCTGCAATAAATATGCGTGAGCAGGTGTCTTTTTTGTAGGATGATTTGAATTCCTCTGGGTAAATTCTCAGTAGGGGAGTTGCTGGGTCGTATGGAAGGTCGACTTTTAGATCCTTTAGAAATCGCCACACTGTTTTCCACAGAGGTTGTACTAATTTATACTACCACCAACAGTGTACCTAATCCTGAACTGTGCCCCACATCTTTAAAATAAAAAAGAAAATAATTATAATCGCTGAAAAATGTACTCTGTCTTTAACAGGCAGCTAGCTACTTAAATACTTCAATGTGTTTCCTTAAAACATAAAAACTATTTTATAAAATAACCACAATACATTATCATACCGAAAACATTATTATTTATATAAATAATAATAATAATTTAATATCATCAAATAGTCAATGTTCATATTTTTATTGTTGTAGAAACACCATGAATTATCTTTATAGTTTGTTTACCAAATCCACTTAATCTGCACATGCTATGATTATTTGTTAAATTTTCTTTTTGGGGGGTTTCACGTTTAGGTCTTTGATCCATTTAGAGTTATTTGTAAAACTTATTTTAAGTTTTATTTTCTTTGATGAGAAGAAAATTTAGCCATGTATTAGGTCCAATCTCTTCATCTCTTTTTTAATCATTGGCATTATTTACTTAAGACACAACTCTTGACAAGTCATTCAGTAAGAGACATCTCATGGTTTACGTAGGGAAAGTATTCAGTGAATTTTAGGTCTTACTTAAGATGATAGGACTCAGAACCTACTTCCACTCCAGCTGCAGCCAAGAGCCATCGGATGGACTCCATCCTGCCACGTCCATTGAAGTAGTGAAGCTTGGGTTTCTCTGCCATGGTAGCAGTCTCCTGGTGTCTCTAAGCAAAAATGAATCAATGAATGGATGGATTGATGGTTGGATGTGTTGATAAATGATGATAGAATCAAAGACATACTTGGCATGTATGGTTGAACACCACTGGCACTGAAGAAGTATCTGGTTTATTCATGACAGGGTTGCAGGAGTTTCAGAATGTTATTTTGGCCCAAATTGTTACCAAGCATCAACCACATTCAGACTGTACCACACCAGTCTCAAGTCCCCATTGGGTGAAAAGTAACTATTCTTGGCAGGGTAATAAGTGAGAGTATGTGGTCACAATGCATGTATAGGAGTTAGTGGGAAGAGGAAGAATTAGAAAACTAGTATTTATTGAAAACCTCCCAATGTTCCTTCTCCAATGCTAGTCCTTTTCAATAAATTATGCCTTTAATCCTAATAACAACCCCATGAAACAGTTATTATCTTCATTTCCCCATGAATGAAAGTGAATTTCAGAGAGGTTAAATGCCGTGTCCACAGTCACACTCCAGTTCTTGATGGACATGAAAATCCACACCCAGGACTAAACAGAAGGCAGACCTGGAAGCCACACAGGTGAAGGTCCTGGGAACCTGTGAGGTGACCTTGAAACCTGAGGATGTCACTGACAAGGAGGACCAGGAGAAGGCACTCACTCTTTAGCTCTGTAGCAGTTAGGCTGTATCTGACCCAAGGCAGAGATTAGGCCTCAGACTCGCTTAACTATAGCTCAAAAGATGCAGAGTATTTCCACAGACAGAAAGCCTACTTCTCTGCTTCTTTAGGAATTTTATATTCTACTTCTATTATGGGCATTTTGTTTTATATCCTAGAAAAAGAGATGTTGCATTAACATCTCTTAACATGCATTAACAGGCAATGGAAGGAGCTAGCATGTGTTCATTGTCAGTTATACACTGGACATTCTCACAAATCTACCTCCATTTTATCTTTACAAACATCATTCAGGTGAATTCTACTATAAGTCTGATTTTACAGTTCAGGGTACTGAGGTTTTTAGCGTAACTTGCCAAAGTTAAGTGGTGGGCCTGGGATTCAAACCCACTGCTATTGAAAAATAAAGTCTGACCATGCACAGAAGCTTTTGCCTGTAATCCCAGCACTTTAGGAGACTGAGGTGGTAGATCGCTTGAGCCCAGAAGTTCAAAGTTGCAAGGAGCTACGATTCCACCATTGCACTCCAGCCTCTGCAACAGAGAGAGACCTTGTCTCAAAAATAACTAAATAAAATAAAGTCTGGGATTTATTTTCTGTGTTTGTATTTTTTCAAAACATGAATGGCAGTCCTTCAATGGACTGTAAAATCTACACATTTTAAAAAAGAAAATAGAAAAAATTGGAGTGTATTGTACGTGGGAAGGGTAAGTAATGTTGTCTGAGCTTCTAGAGTGAATTCTATGTGTGTTCTATGTGTGTTGTGTGTATTGTTGTGTGTACATGCGCACACACATTTTTTCCCTGTGAATGGCAAAAGATACATTGATCAGGTCTAGGCAAGGACGTCAGTAGACCTGCTCTATCCCAGGCTGCCTGGGAGGTAGAACATTGCAGAGTACCACAGAATGAAAATCAGCGGCTTCAAGGACAGACATAACTGGTCATATAACAAGTATGAGTGGAAACACCCAGAACTCCTTGAAGGAGGACTTCCGATACCAGGGAGTAGAAAGGGGCAGTTGCATTTTCTCTCCAAGTCCCAACTTGTCATAAAACACTAAGATTCTACTTGCAAAGTTTTGTGATCGTTGAGTTTGGAACATAATATACTTGTCTTTACCAACAGATGTATGTATAGCAACATGTATGAGTTGAGTTTTAGACATCAAAATGTTGTAAATATCCACATTTTAAAATATGGAACTCAATAGTCTACTATCTAGAATGTAAGGAATTCTTCAAAAACATACCTAAGCAACTCACCTGTCTTGTAATGGGAGATTTTGCATATTGAACTTTCTTATTTTGGGAAATGAGTAGCATGATTCACAGAATGAAGGGGAGAGTGATGCCCACAGGGGCGGGTGTAGTGTGTTTGCTTAACTGTTATGGACTAGAGTTCACAAATACGTGGTTCCAATCCTCACACAAAGCTTCCTTGGACATTGACCGAGGATCATGTTACACAGGGAAATGAATTTTTATCTTACATAATATTCTGTCAGAACGCTACTGCTTACAAGTAACTTCCATCACCTTCTCAATATGAGGTTTAAAGGCCAGGCCAAAGCAGGGCAAAAGTGCTCACAGAGCTGTGCTGAGTCAACAGAAAATGGGAACCAGAGACCCTTAATGATTTGCCAGGTGTCACACACATGTGGTCCTCATTCATGGTCAATAATATCTCAGGGGTCTGTCTACCTTCTACCTGCTAGAATATCCCTGGGAAACGGCTCCGAATATCCTACTTAAGATGGCACACTGTAGTTCAGAGAGATGGAGCAACTCGCCCGTGCCCACACACTTGGTGAATGTTGGTGACTCTGACGGCCTTCCTCTCACTGCAGGTCAAGAGATTTTCCACTCTGCCAGGGAACATGATGCTCCCTCTGTTCCTGTATCAGAGGACCTGTTTTATATCTTGCTATTCAGATTCCATTAGCGAGCTGAAGGTTAAAAGGTAGGGAGAGAAAGGAACATCTTCTCCAGGAGTTCCTTTCTGTTAGCAGTTTACCAGGGGCTCCATTATTTTAAGAAATAATTAATAACTGTGTGCCTTGCTTCACCTAGAACACCTAGAAACAGAGTGAGTGGAGGGCTAGTATACCACATTTAGTTCAATAAGAAAATGAACTTGTTTTAAAAGGAATATATACTAGAATGATAATTCTAGTGGTAAATTACAAGAGTTATGTCTCTAAGGTGGCCCCAATTACAGCGTTTCTTATGAGAGAGAAGAGAGAGTAAGTGATAAATCACAACTCCTTCTATTATGAGGTACATGAACTCGGTAGGTTGTTCGACCTCTGAGCCTCAGTCTTCTTTTCTGACAATAGTGATTGTGATATCTTCTTCTGCAGGCTGGTGAGAAATGAGATGGCATGCATAAAGTTCATAATAGGGACTCAGCAATAGGACCCAGTTTTTGGAAAATGGATGAGTCTCTGAACATACTGGATAGCACAAATCCTCTTTCTATCACCTATCTATCTATCTATCCATCAATCTATCATCTATCTATCCTTCCATCAATTATTTTATTTTAGCCTATCAACTATTCTATGTAAAGCCAACTCAGCTAGGGTGGCTCATGCCTATAATCCCAGCACTCTGGGAGGTCAAGGCAGGAGGAAAGTTTGAGCTCAGGAGCCTCAGACCAGTTAAGTAACATAGTGAGGCCTCATCTCTACAAAAAAAAAAAAAATTAGCTGAGTATGGTGGCCTGCACTTGTAGTCCAAGGTACTTGAGAGACTGAGGTGGAAGGATTGCCTGAGGCCAGGAGGTCAAGGTGCGGTGAGCGGTGATCATGCCATTGTACTCCAGCATGAGCAACAGAGTGAGATCACAACTAAAAATATATATTTTTTCTATGTATATATCTCTATTTATCTCATTAAGTTGCTTGATGAGAATGAATAATACAGAAAATTTAAAGAATGAAATCATGATAATTGATCAGCCATCCTGATTACCAGACTCAATTTTCTGTACTTTAAACAGAATCATTTAAAAAGTGAGCCTGTCTCACAGAATGACTAAGGAAGAAAAATTTGGAAACCGGCAGAATATCCAGGCAAATATTTTAACTGGGCAAAGGGCAAGGATTAAGACATACTAGTTAAACTGGGAATAGGAAAATAAACAGGAAGGCCATTATTGTTCTTCATTTTGTTCAAGACATAAATCCAGGTCATTTTGCCTCACACAACTAAAAGTTGTACAGATGTAGATTCACTTCCAAGTTGCAGACAGTTGCTCTGAAACATTTCTACCCACATTTTGAAGCACACCGACCTTAAAGAAATATTAAAACACCAATGGCATCAACACATGGCAACAAATAACAAAGCATCTCTTATAAAGGAGAGACCTCATGTGAGTGAACTGACAATCAAGTGGTCAATTAGAACTGTGTTTGGTTGGCAATGGTGACTCTTTTCTCAGGAGGAGATTTATTGAGGTTTGGGAAGGAGCTGGAGACATGGAACTCCCCAGATGCATTTCCCGTTCACTGGTCATTTGGGAATCCCAAGTCTGGGATCTTGACGACTCCAATAATTGTGTGTTGACTACTTTTATGGAGAAATCAACGTGAGCATAAACTACTACATTTCCTCTGACACTGGTCATCTGCTCAGATTTTTTTAAATGACATCATCTCTTTTTTCCTGCATATGGTTAATTTTGCTTATATCATTAAATTCTCATGCCCACGTTCTCTAAATTCCTCATTTTTATTTCTGTAATTCTTGAGAAAATTTTCAGACTCTAAATGGAAACATTTATGTTAACAAAACCCTGACAAATAGAGCTGGGGATGGCCAGGAAGAGAGGCTTCTCACACTTTTATGTTTGATAACAACAACAAAGAGAATTATACAAAAAACACAATCTTTCTCAAAGGTCACTGCAACATTGCACAAAAGATACTTCTGCAAGGACATCTGCCCAGCAACTGCCCGTGTAACCTTCCACTTTTACTTATGTTTGTGGCCGAGGATAATTCTTTCCACACCATTATGTAATCCTCCTCATTTTTTCCTTAAAAGTCCTTGTTGTCCTTGACCTCCCAAAATGCATACAGGGTTTACGATGACATATTTATTCACATTACAATACTTATTCCAAGTAAATATCTTTCTTTTCAAGAGTCTTCTGTGTTTATTATTTAACTTTACACGATGTATCCAAAAGCAGCCAATACACACAAGCACACAAAGAAGGCACAGTGAGAGTATAAAACAGATTTTTCTTGTGCTGAGGGCACATTTTAAAGTACTTTTCTAGTGACCTGAATGGGAGGATGTAAGGCAATGTGGAAGATGTATAAGATCAGTACTTACCTTGTTGGAGGCTGCCACCCTTCTGGCTCAACTACTCAATACCAGGTCCCGATGTGCTTATAAGGTATCTGTTCATTCCAATAGTTTCCTCCCACTGAGGGGATAAGTTATGTTAGGGAAAGTCCCCACCCACATGTTTTAGTGCCTCTGGGCTCTAGGTTTGAAGATTTGAAGAAAAATGCCAAGTCATCCTCTTCTCACAAGATGACTGGTTAATATGTTCCTTTCAAAGTTGGCAATAAAAGTTTAAAAGAAAAAATTTCAGCTAGATTTTGGCTCTTTCTGCAAGTCGGTAGAACTGGTCCTTTGCAGACACTTACTGTGGAGTTTTCCCGACTTGCACTCAAGGACCAAGGCAGATGGAAACTTCTACTGGGAGTGTAGATGGGAGATGAGACCTATGAAGGGCAAGCGGCTGGCACCCTGGAGGCTTTTCTTGTGGGTTGCCAGATAATATGCCAAACACCCAGGTAAATAAGAATTTCAAGTGAATAATCCATCAATTTGTAGCATAAGTACATCCCAAATATTTTTTTTTTTTTTTTTTGAGTTGGAGTCTCACTCTGTCACCCAGACTGGAGTGCAGTGGCCGCTCCTGGCCACCGCAGCCTCGACCTGCTGGGCTCCGGCGATCCTTCCGCCTCAGCCTTCCAAGTAGCTGGAACTACAG
>CAUYQG010201581.1:0-30570 GCA_963574415.1 Tarsius wallacei | reverse complement strand
TTTAAATAGGATTGGTATCAGCTCCTCCTTGTATGTTTTGTAGAATTCTGCTGGAAAGTCGTCTGGTCCAGGGCTTTTTTTTTTAAAAGGTAGCTTTTATATTACAGAGTCAATTTCCTGGGCTATTATTGGTCTATTTAGTATCTCAGTGTCTACTTGTTTCAACCTGGGGATGTTGTGTGATGTCAGAAAGTCCTCCATTTCATTTAGGTTATCAAGTTTATTTCCATTCAGGTATACATAGTTATCTCTGATAATCTTTTTTATTTCTTCGGGGTCAGTTGTGATTTGATCTTTTGTATTCTGATTGTATTTATTTGGGCTTTTTCTCTTTATTTCTTGCTATTCTGGCTAGGGGTCCAGCAATCTTGTTAATTCTTTCAAAGAACCAGCTTTTTGTTTTGCTGATTTTTTTCTATGAAATTTTTGTCTTCTATGTCCAGTATTTGGGCTCTTATTTTGGTGATTTGGATTCTTCTGCTAAAGTTAGGATTTTGGTGGTCTTCTCTTTCCAGCTCCCTTAGGTATTTTGTTAGGCTCTTAACTTGTGATCTTTCCATTTTCTTGATGTGTGCTTGTAGAGATATAAATTACCCTCTTAGAACTGATTTCATGGCATCCCAGAAGTTTTGGTAAGATGTTTCTTCATTTTCATTTGTTTCTAGGAATCTTTTAATTTCTGCGTTGATTTCAGTGTTGACCCAGTAGTTGTTCAGCATCATGCTGTTTAGTGTCCATGTCTTTGTGGACTTTGGGGAAATTTTGTTGTTTTTGATATTTATTTTTCTCCCAGTGTGGTCTGAGAAGGTGCATGGCAAAATTTCAACCTTATGGAATTTGTTTGTGCTTGATTTATGGCCAAGGATGTGATTGATCTTGGAGTACGTTCCATGTGGTGATGAGTAGAATGTATATTCTGTGGTTGTTGGGTGGAATAATCTGCAAATATCTATTAAGACCATTTGGTTAAGTGTCAAGTTTAGGTTCAGAATCTCCTTGTTGATTTTTTGTCTTGATGATCTATCTAGGGCTGTTAGTGGGGCATTCAAGTCCCCTGCTATAATAGTGTTAAGAGTCAATATCTTTTTTTAGTTTACTTAGCAGTTGCTTTTTAACTGCTGGTGGTCCTGTGTTGGGTGCATATATGTTTAGGATGGATATTTCTTGTTGATGCATTGAACATTTTATCATTATATAGTATACTTTTGCATCTTTTAAAATTTTTGAGAGCTTAAAGGTTGTTTTGTCTGATAGTAAGATCATGACTCCTGCCTTCTTTTGTGATCCATTTGCCTGGAAATTCATTTTCTAGCCTTTAACTTTGAGTCTATGTGTGTCCCTTGTGGTGAGATGAGTTTCCTGTATGTAGCAAATCATTGGGTCATGGTTTCTTATCCAGTTTGCCATTCTGTATCTTTTCAGTGATGCATTTAGTCTATTCACATTCAGGTTGATTATTGAAATGTTATTATTTATCCCTGTCATGATGTTCTTATAAAGTTTTTTCTTCTTTGTTTTCTTGTTTTCTTTTGGCTTTGGTATTGATGTATGTGTGTATTTTCAAGTTTGTTGTTGTAATGTATTCTCTGTTGTTTCAGTTGTCTGCTGTTCTCTTGGAACTGTGTGGTCTTACTTTTTGTTTTTTTTTTTCTTCTGTGCTTGATACCTTTTTAAGTGTTTCCTGTAGAGTTGGTCTGGAAGCTGCATAATCTCTTAGGGATTGGATGTCTAGGAAGGATTTTAATTCTCCATCACTGATGAAACTGAACTTGGCTGGGTAGGAAATTCTTGGTTGAAATTGTTTATCTTTGAGGATTTTAAATATTGGACTCCAGTCCCTTCTTGCTTGTAGTGTTTCTGCTGATAGGTCTGCTGCTATTCTGATTGGTTTTCCCTGGTAGGTAGTCTGACCTTTTTCTCTTGCTGCCTTTAGGATTTTTCTTTTGTGCCTTTGTGCCCACTTTGTGTAGGCAAATTACTATATGTCTAAGGGTTGGTCTTCTCATTTGATGCCTTGTGGGGGTTCTCTGTATCTTTTGTGCTTGGCTGGTCACATCTCTGGGGAGATGGGGAAAGTTTTCTTGGATTACCTTCTGGAATACTTGCTCCAAGGTGTTCTCCATTTCCCTTTCTTCTTCTGGGATACCAATCAGACTTAGGTTCAACCTCTTGATATAATCGCACATCTCTTGTCAGCTTTCTTCTCTCTTTCTGAGTCTTTTTTTAAATGTTTTTTTTGCAGATCGGGTTAATTCCATGTTCTGGTGTTCAAGTTCTGAGGTTCTTTCTTCAGCTGGATTAATTCTGCTTTCCCTACTTGTCATCTTGTTATTTATTTCCTGGATGAAATTTTTTATTGCCAAAATCTCTATTACAGGTCCTTTCAATGTTGCATCTTGTCTTTCTTGATCTTTTCATTCTTTCCATTCATTCCCTAATTTTCCATTCATTCCCTAATTCCTGTCATATTCTGGGGCCAATTGGTGACCTCCATTGTTTGGGTTCCAAGGTCTGATTTTTCTGGGGCTTTTTCTTTGTCTTCCTTGAAATTACCTGTGGTTTTCCTTTGGTTTTTCCTCATTTGTGACAGGTCTTTTGTTTTTCTCTTTAGTTCTGTTATTCAGTGTCAGTAGGAGAGGCTTTCCCTTCTGATGTTTGCTCAGCCCTCTATTCTCCCCTGATCTAGGCTCTTGATTTGTTTTATTTTGAAACATGACTGTGGATGGAAAGCTTTGCTGCCTCTTGTAGTTTTTGAAAGTCGAATAAGGTTGGGGATGGGGCTCTAGGTTTCAGAAACTACTTGCAAATTGCAATGTTTACTGATTGTGGTATGTGTTCCCTGAGACCCACTCCCCACCACCACTCTATATGATGATGCAAAGCAGAAACCAATGCAAAAAACAATTGAACACACACACATAGACATACACACCCTAAAACAACTGGAATAACAACAAAATGAAACAAAACAAATAACTACAAAAACAAAGCAAAGAAAACTGAACACACACACACACACACACACACACACACCTAGCACAAAGTGAATGGCAAAGGAAAAAAAGAGAGAGAAAAAGAAAAGAAAAAAGGAAATTCAGATTGAACCCTCATACATATATTGACCACAACTTAACCTATAAAAAATAAAAATAAAAAATACCCGGAAGAACAAAAGAGCAAAAACAAACCAACAACAATAACGAATGGAAAGATGAACACTCAATAATTCACAGACACACATAAACAGAGAACAACAAACAAAAGAAGAAAGAAACAGAAAAAGAAAATAAAAGAAGAAAAAATATTGGGGGAATGCAGATTAAACCCTCACATACACATTCATGCACAAAAGAAATATAATATATTTTAAAAAATAGATGAACTAAAAAACAGGCAAATTTTTTTTTAATGAAAAAAATTAAAAAATTAAAAAAACCCTTGTGGCAGACTCTGTAATTTTCCTCTAATCTGGTCTCTCCTGCAGAATTTCCACCTCTTTCACTCTCTCCCCAGTGTCCAGAGCATGGAAGGAGAAGGGGCAATGGAGGTGTGTGGGACTACAGTCCTCCTCTCCTATTCTCATATGGTCATGGAGATGTCCTCTGGTGGGGAGATGCAGGATTGTCTGTTCCCCAGGTATATACTTGCATGGGGTGACCCTGCCAGGCCTATCCTGGAATACAGTTCTCCTATTGTGACTGATGTCCAGGCTCCTCCTGGGTTTGTCCCTCTGAGTCATGACCCAACTGTGTGGGTCTGTCATTCAGCGGATTGCTGGGGAGGAGGGGGTTTGGGTCAGCCCTGGACTCATTGCTGATCTTTGGAGTTCTTCCTTGATCTTTTCCAGCCACACCCTTTGTCCCACAGCTGGATCAGGGTAGGAGGTGGGACACCTGGGACTCAGCACTCGGCAGGTCCCTCCGTAGTTTTTGCTTTCAGGATAATACTTCTGGATCATAATCAACCCCTGAGTAGTTGATCCTCCAGTCACAGAGATCAGGTCTGTTGCTGTGTGGTTAGCAAGTCAGTGCACTTTCCTGCCCTGCCTTCAAGATGGTGGTGGGGTGACTCTCTCGTCCTCCTCAGTGGGACTATGCCTCTGGGTTCCCTCCACAGACCCTGCTGCCAGTGCCCATCCATGGCCTGAGGTGGTGAGGCAAAACCTGGAGCTGGCAGTCTCTCCTGCTGCAGTGGTGAGGCAGATCCTGGGGTGGTGGTCTCTCCCCACTGCTTCTTCACAGGAAAACTTTTTTCTGTTAAAAAAAAAAAGGCTCTTGTTTTCTGTGACCTGGGAAGAGCCAGGACCAAGCAGAGATGCTGCAGCATCAGCTGTTGCATCAGGGCCCTGGCCACTTGCTCATGAGCCCCTACTTAGTCAGTCTGCCAGCATTTTCTTCCCAGGAAGGGGCTTCCAAAAATGTCAAGTTAGAGTAGATGGGGGTGTCTGTGATCTGGTGCCATGTAAAAGATGAAAAGAATTAGACAGGTTAGATTGGAAAATTTAGTTTCTTTACAAAGGATATGAGAGAGAGAGAGAGAGAGAGAGAGAGAGAGAGAGAAAAGGAGGAGACAGAGAGAGAGGGAGATTCACCTCCCCAAGGTGGGGTAGGAGGCCAAAGCACATGGTGGTCACTGCTCAAAGAACCACGTGGCCAGACCAGAGCTTAGCAAAGCAAAGACCAGTGCTTAACACAGACAATGGCAAATGACTGCTTGAGGCTGAATGCTTTTAAACCTTCCCTTTGATGGGGGTAGGTCATTAAGGTGATTGGGCAGTGGTCTGTTTCACATCATCACGAAGGGGACAGGTAAGCACAGGTACTGTTAGGGAATGGATGACAGTCAGATTGATGAGTTAAGTCACATGACTGCTGCTATGGTGATGGGGTCTGTCTGTGTCATGAAGGTCATTAAGGGCTAATTAGGTTAACTTGGTTTTCTTATGGCTGTAGCAAATACTGGAATAGAAAAGCTAATTAATTCAAAACAAGCAGGGGAGGGGGCTGTTTAAAAAGTTATCAGTAGCTACCTCTGAGAAACCGGTTCTGCCCTTGATTAGAAGGCAAGCTAGGTATTGTTAAGAGAATATGACAGAACTAGGCAGTGTCAAAATGGCTATGCTTTAGTTTAAGATTATTCTATTAAATAATTCCATTTTGGCGTTATGCCCTTTCAGGAACCTTCTGATGTTTTCTTTAAATTGAAATATATGATAAATTTTCATTCCCTAGGCACTTGAGAATAAGCTATATTCTCTATTATTAGGGTATAGTGTTTGATATATGTCTAAAAGATCCATCATATGTTACTTAGATATCTTATAACTTTTCCATATTGGTCTGCTTAACCTGTATTGTTCTGAGAGTGATGTGCTAAAGTGTTCTGTTATCAGTGTGTTTCAATTTGTATCTTCTTGCAGCACTCATAACTTGTATTTTATATAGGAGGTTGGTAGGTTATTTGGTGCCTCAATATTCATAACTGTTATATTTTCTATGTGGAATGTGGCTCTTAAAGTTATAAAGTATTCTTTATTTAATTGAATTATTTTTGCCTTGAAGTCTACTTTTGTGATCTCTGCTGTCTTGTACTTGGTATATTTTAGTCTCTTTGAATTACTTATTTATATAGTATAGAGTTGGCTTTTGCTTTGTATAACAACTTGAAAAATCCTTTCCATTAACAGATAATTTAGGACTATTCACATTTATTGATATCACTGCAGTGTTTAGTCTCAATTCTACCCTATTATGTTACGTTGAGATTACCATGTACACTATACTAAATTTACTATGTCTCTCCTGCTATTTGGTATCTTCTTGGATTAAAAAAAATACTTTGATGTTTAGGAAAGTTTTTATTTTTATTCTAAGTGATTACCTTTGTATTAACACACCTTATAGTGTCTTCAATACCTTTTATTCTTACTTAAGTTTTACTATCTGTCAGTTTTAAATGGTGCCCTCTGACTCCCACCCATTGCCTGTACAATAGTTAATGGTCTTATTCTATTTTCTACTTTGTTTCTTCCCATCCTGCTTTTTAGCAGAACTCTTTTGACTAAGTGTGAACATATAATATTTACATATTATTACTTAGCCTATAGTCCACTCCTGTTTTATTCTTATTTCATTAATTGAATATACAAAATGCTCACTGCCAGTCCTTTCGAGAAGTTTGCCTAGTCATTTTTGGTTGAATAAAGCTTGTCCTGTACTAGATTTCTTAGAAAGGGCACATGTGCACAGTATTTCCTTTATTCTGGCACATTCAAAACTGCTTTTCTATGGCCTCAAAACTTGAAACAACATTTGGGTTGGATATAATATTCTTTATTGACACTTTATCTTGAAGTTTCTTAAAAATGCTATTCCATTGTTTTCTTACTTGGTAAATTGTTTCTGAGAAGTTAGAAACCAATGCGATTTTCTTGCCTTTGAAAGTTGTCTTTTTGTCTGGAGGCCCTGAGGATATTTGTCTGATAGTTTTATAAGAACATGTCTGACAGTTGATAATTCTGGGTTAATTTTTCCCTGTATCAGGTAGGGCCTTTCAATTTTGTAGATTCAGGTATTATTTTATTTATGGAAAGATTTATTGGATTATCATATTCAATATTAGTTTCCTTCCTTTAAAAAAAAATTTTTTTCAGGGAGTCAGTAAAACAATTGTTCAACCTTCTTGGCCTATTTTCCTTTTCAATGACTTTCCTTCTGACCTTTTATACTTTGGTATCCCATTTTCATTTTCTTGGTTGTTTTTACACCTTTCTTCATGTTTTTTTATAAAGTGTTCATTAGACTATCTTCTCTTGAGTGCATTGTTATTTTGTCTTACTTTCTGATATGATTTTGCATTTTTTCTATTTCTTGCACTAGTTCATTGTCCACAGAATGGTTTGAATACAGAAATCTTGGCATGCTGTGAATTCTTCAATTCTTTTCTAATTCCATTTTCAAGAAGCTTTTATAAAATGCTTTCAATGTCCTAGTTATAAATAAATGATGTCTTCCAAATAATAGTATCTACTGTAGGAAAGTTTGTTTTCTTTTCCCCTGAAGGTTCAATAATTTGAGTCTATAAAACAAAATGATAATCACAGATTCACCAAGCAAAAATGGTTTACAAATTTTATTAGGTTTACATGTGTGCATGAGAGTCAGACAAAATATACAAACTCAAAAAATGGCCAGATGTTTGATGTTTTTGTACCATTATGAGGTTACAGAAATAATAAGGGCTTGGATCATGACAAAACAGGTTATAATGGCAAAGTGGGTTAGGAGAGGGAACGAGGAGGAAAGGCCTGGCTAGCAAAGGTAATCTTATGTAGATAGATAAAGCCTCACAGGGAGCAGCCTTCAGAGAGGATAGATGATGACTAGTGGTAAATGTTTCTGCCAGACCCTTAGTTAATCTTTCCTAGATCTGGACAAAGGGGCTTCAGGAAAGCCTGATTGTTTGCATCTGTTGTTTACTTTACTATTTCCTCTATAGTTGTAAATCTCCCTGGTAAAAGACAGCTTTGCAGGATTACTTCTGTCTGCAGGCTCTCTGAACAGTCATCTCAAAATATATCAAAGAAGTATATTTTGGGGTAAAATATTTTGATTTTCTTCACTACCTTATAGGGTTGTTATAAACATTGAATGAGTTAGTAATGGTAAAGTACTTAGAACAGGGGTTGGCTAGCTTTTCCTATAAGGGCCAGATAGTAGATAGTAAATGTTTTAGGCTTGTGTGCCATATGGCCCACAGAACCTAAACTATTTTAGTATGAAACCAACCATAGACAATATGTAAATAAATGGACATGACTTGTTGCAATAAAATTTTATTTACAAAACCAGACAAGAGCCAGGGCTCAACCTGTGTTCCATAGTTTGCCAGCCCCTGATTTAGAACAAAACTTGACACATAGTAAGTGATATATAAGTATTGATAAATGAAGTTAACTAAATAAACTTCATATCAAAGGGCATTTTTTTTTTTGCCATTTATTTATTTATTTGTTTATTTTAAAGATGTGGTGTACAATTCAGGGTTAGGTATACAGAAGTTCATTATGCAGGTACTTTTGCTGATGAGGTGTGCCCCTTCCTCCCCTGGAAGTTACCCTCAACTGCCAATCTCACCCACCACTTCCCCTGGCAGTTTCCCACTACTGCCCATCCCTTTCTTATAGTATTATGATAATTGTTCAAGGTCTACTTATGAGTGAGAACATATGGTACTCTGTTTTTTTGTTTCTGTGATAAATCACTGAGTATGATAGACTCTAAATCCAGCCAAGTTGCTGCAGAGTCCATATGTTTGTCCTTCTTTATGGCTGCATAATATTCCATTGTGTATATGTGCCACATTTTGTTAATCCAGTCCAGCTCCGATGGGCAGCATAGTTGGTTCCATGTTTTTGCTATTGTGGATAGAGCTGCAACAAACATGCGTGTGCAGGTATCTTTTTTGTAGAATGATTCGAGTTCCTCCGGGTATATTCCCAATAGCGGGATTGCTGGGTTGTATGGAAGGTCAATTTTCAGTTCTTTCAGAAATTGCCACAGTCTTCCAAAGAGGTTTCTCTAATTTGCATTCCCACCAGCAATGTAGAAGCGTTCCAAAGGGCATTTTTAAAAGATGTTTGTAAAACACACTTGTACTACATCTTTCTACCTATGGTAGATACAACGAGATCTGGATAAACATACACAGGTACACACATAGGCATGCACATACATACATTCACACACATCACGCCCCATATATTTACATACACACACACTCAGACACACATAGTTTACTCATATTATGATTTGATGGGACTGTTTAATTCTTTCTCACTGTTTTGCCCCTGCCACCCAGAACATGCTGAATTATACTCCCTTGTGACCTAGCTCAGTGTGCTTGGAAAAGGCAAACTAATTTTAGTGAGACCTGAGTACAAGACCACTGAATAAAAGTCATAAAACATTCCTAAGGCAAATATTAATGGTGTCTTTATTAAGTTCTGCTTTGGATTAATTATTTATTTTTTATTAGTAAGGATGGTGGAGACTTGCTTATATATTTATAATCTGTGTAATATTTATAAATGTGCAATTATCAAAAAGTTTCTGTTATCTGGCATAATGTCTATATGTCATAGCTGAATTTCTACCACGACCAAACCCTGCTTATCTTTAAGAAGCAGAATGGACTGAGTACAGAAGATCCCCTTTTGACCAAACCAGCCATGGAATCCAAGATGGCAGCCTGTTAGACCTCTGAAGAACCTCTAACCTTCTATAATATACTTTCCATATTAAATGACATATCCTCAGCAACCATGACAGGAAACATTAGACCAAAACAGAGAGAATAGGGGTGTGATCTGAATTCTGGGAAATCTGCCCATTTCAAGAAAAAAAAGACCGTTGCTTCCCTTGCTTTTAATGTTCAACACCATTATTAAAGAAACCTCATATTTTAACCTCCTCACCTCCCCCTGGTGAGAAGTTGATTTGTGAATAATGTTCCCGCTTCTCCATAGAATTAAAACCTGCACTGCTTGACCCATACTTTCAGTTTCATATATTGGCTTCACAACACTGGACAGGAAACAGCCCCATTTTTGGTGTGAAGCTGATTTTGTCAGTAATAATCCTAGAAGTGATCACTTTAATGCTTTATATTAGATGATGAATTTTGGTTTGATTACACCTGCAGGCATGCTTGGGATCCTACTTTGGATTGTGCATCACTGTGCAGATTAATGCAGCAAGCAAAAAAAGAGTAAGTCACGGTATCTCCAGGTCAGGGACTCATGGACTTCAGAAGAAGTGCATGCTTGTACACACTTGCATTATTAATTCCAGTGCATGCCTGAAAGCTAGACTCAGAAAGACATACAGTGTGAGATCTGGGGAGGCAGAGATTGTGTGCCTTGTGATTATCCACACCAGGTGCTGTACTGCATGTAGGAGGGTGTCTGATTAGTAATTTGCTGATGGCATTGAATAATTAGGTATTCCCAGGTGGCTGATCTGGCTGAATGATGAGTTTTGGCCACGTAGCAACTTGAACTTCTGAGTTTCCTGAGCCACCAGTTGATTTCAGAGATCCCACCTGCCTAAGGAATATATTTTCTTCCCAGGTTGCAATTCCAGGCAGGCCCTGATACAGCTAGAAAATTTGCTGACTGTAATCAGTGAGTCAACCAGCTGTTCTTAAAGCAAGCTGACTGTTTATGCACCCTCCTGGTCAAGTCAGACTCAATGTTGAAGAATAAGTAGTTCATTCAGTAATAGCTGAGCTGCTCTTTTTTTCAAATCCAAAGGAGAAATTAAAGCAATACAACATTTTTGCCAGTTACATTCTGTCTTGAAAAGATGAATCATCCTCATGTTTGTACTCAAAGACATCTAGTTAGGTGCAAGATGATTTGCAGACTAATTTTATACAGGAATCACCTTTTGACAGCAGATCAATATCAGTATACGTTTGCTCTGGGGAGGAGGAAAAAGGAACACATTTTGCAGGTCAAGAGAAACATTGAGTTGCTACTTCTAAAATATATTATTGTAATGTTTTACATAAGTCAAAAGGTCATATACAATTACATTTATAAAGCTGACAGACAAAATCTCCATTAATGGTTTGAATAAGCCTCAGTAATATCCTAGAAACAGTCATATACGCTCCCTTTAATCAATTTCAAGTTGGTGAGATTGCAGTTTTAAGCACATTTGATATTTTTTATATCCAGAATGTTTTCCCCTCTATTTGGAGTCTGCAGGCAGGCAAGGAGAGTAGAAGAAAGCCCAAAAGAAGCAGAGGCAGTGTCAAAGACATGGAATGACCTTGAGAAGCCTGGGTCACTCACTGATTTATTTAGCTTTGGTGGCAGGGGAGGATACATGATAGACATTTCTGTACATAAGAATTATTTTCAATAGCACCATTTGCTGGGCAAACTATGGATAGGACTGATTGGTGGAAAATTTCATTGAATTTTAGATAAAAATGAATGTTAGTAAAATTATTTGTCCTTATTTTGAGAAGGTGAATATTGTTGGCCAGTTTTAATATTCAATGCATATTATATATGCCAGAGGTATATATAAGTTCAGATAGAATCATGCCCAAAGAGTTTTTAGCTCTTTTACTCCTTTGCTCCTTTTGTTTCAGAGAGCTAAGTTCAATAAGAAAAGAGCTGCATTTTGTAAAGTTTCTCTTTTATGCTTCCTCTGATATGTTAATAATTTCCATAGGTTTATAAGTTCTGTGAATTAGTCTTTGCTATTATATATGTAAAAATACTGTTATTTTATTTTATTATTAGTTTAATCTACTATTTTTGCTTTCTTCACTGGTGTTATCTTCTTGAGTACCATTTTGTTATCCATGGGGAGCTTTCTGAAGCTACTAAGCACTACCACCTGACCCAATGTCTAACTAGCTTCAAGCCTAAGTTGTTAACTCCAGCCTAAGAGCGTCCTCTGAAGAATATGAACAGCTACTGCATTCTCTAAGCTGTCATAAAATGTAACTCAGTTATCCCTAAAGCAATTGAGTTACAAACCCTTAAAGGCGTTGACAATGGTCATCAACCCTCAAAGAGGACTGGAAATACAACCAGCAGCAAAATAAGATCTGTTGTGGTTTGTCTTTTTCTATAAAAAACAGGCCTGGCTTGGCAGCTTACCTATGTAATTCTAGTGTTTTGGGATACCAAGGTGGGAGTATCACTTAGAACCAGGAGTTCTAGACCAGCCAGAGTGACATAGTGAGACTTTACCTCAACAACAACGACAACAACAACAACAATCACAGCAACAACAACAAATTAGCCAGGCATGGTGATGCATGCCTGTAGTTTTAGCTACTCAATTGGCTGAGGCAGGAGGATCACATGAGTCCAGGAGTTTGCAGTTACAGTAAGATATAATCATACCATAGCACTCCAGCCCAGGCAACAGAGCAAAATCTTGTCTCTAAAATCAAACAAACAAAAGGAAAAAAAACAAACAAACAGCTGTACCTGTTCTAGGATCTAGAATTTGGAGGGTTGTATTTATGCAGTCCTAGTTGGATCTCCCAGAGAGTATAGGGCATCAAATAGGCAGCTGGCACTTATTCCAAAGGTGAAGCTAACTTCAGTGAAGCAAAACTATCCTATTTTAGAGACTTCATCTATATGTAGAAGCCCCCTAGAAACTTCCTATGAGGATTGGTCATTGGCATTTGCCCTGATGTTGAAGTGAAGTTGTCTATTCCCTTCATCATTTTCTCTTACGAGATCATTTTCTCTTACGAGTTGGCCCAAGTGGATGAGTGAATATGGCTTTGAAAATCGGTTAGATTCCATAATGGCCCTTCTACTAGAATGGCAACAAGTGGGGTCCACCGTTTTATCCTGTGAAGTTCTGGAGATTCCAGCTGGAGATTGCTTTGGACTTTCTAAATCACCTCTCTCTTTCATTAACAGAGGTAATTGGAGTTGACTAGAGAGCCACAAGTGACTGTTTTCCCATCCCTGAGCCCTGGTGATTCCTTCTATCATCAAATTAATCATCATTCATGAGGTGATTATTTAAATGGCAGGGAACACTTAGAATCTGGAGCAGAATGCCTGGGAGAAAGGTTGAAATATAGAGAAAAGAATTAAAGAATTCAGATACCAGGGTCTATTCAGGTCAGAGTCATTACCATGGCTCTTAAGAGACAAGCACTGCTGGACCTGGCCAAAGGAAGTTGAATAAGAGCCAGGGAAAGGATCAGGAGGAGGCAGAGTTTTCAAGGGCAGCTCCAGGACTACAACAGCCCAAGAAAGATCTGATTGGTGGTATAAATTATTTCAAATTGTAAATTGATTTTGTTGTTGCTATTGTTAATGTTTTTTGGCTTTGGAGGTGGTTGAGAGGGTGTATGAGGCTGCGATTATCAAGACCTAGAGCAAAATTTTTCAAAATGTCTTTCAGGGAATACTAATTCAGTGGGAAGTTAAAAGGTACAAAGAGTGGGAAAAAAGAGATTTGTTAGTCAAATGATTTGAGGCAATTCTAGTTCAAATAAAGTTAACACCCAAGTGCTTTTCAAGTTTTTAATATAAATTTATGCAATATGAATCCATGAGGTACATGGACAAGATGCAGGGTTTCTTCAACAGATCTGAGTATAAAACCATTTATATGGATCATGTCACACAACTAGTCTTCTGGGGGATAGACTTTGGAGAATGTTGGTCTAGCACATTCCATACTGTATTAAAAGTCAGGCTAAAGGGAGGCACTCACTTCAGATTTTTGATGCAGACAAGGCTAAAGAAGGTCACAAAATTAATGTTTACTAATTTCAAGACTTTTCCCAAATCTAGGGCAACATTGGTACTTAAAGAAAACACTAAAGTTACAAGAGGAACTCAGTGATAACAGTGAATGAAGGCAGTGGTTGACTGTTCTCTGTGGCTGAGAAAGAACAGATTAAATCTTAAATTTGGCATTTAGGAATTCTGGGATAATTAAGATTTTTATACACTTGTTTGAAGGTTATTTGTTAATTGGTTTCTAGAAGACACTTTGTGAAGGCATTGAGGACTGAATGCGCTTGGAGTGGAGAGAAGGAAATAGAAAAATTCAGTGGAGTTGCCCTAAGTCTTGAGAGGCTTTTCATTTAGTAAAAACTGTTATTGGCCCAAGTGTCACTGATGTGAAAGCTGAGGGTGTCCCAGCATGGTGAACCTGCTTCGGCCAATTTTAAAATATCGGGAAAGTATAATTGGCTAGAATAAATGAAAAGATAAATAGAAGAAATTAAAGTCAACCGTTTTAACATCTTGAGTTTTTAAGGTTATTTTAAGATGTTAATCTACTTGTTTATGATTTCTACATTCTCCAGAACTTGGTACTCCAATTGTAACTTCAAATCTATGAAGGAAGATCGTATGGAATAGAGAAAAAGGAAAACAACAACAACAACAACAACAACAAAACATCAAACTTCAGAAAGCTGGGGCTAATCTCATTCATGCTACTGCTTAGGAGTTTGGGATGCCACTCAATCTATTTATAAACTAGTTTCCTTGTCTAACATGAGCCAAATGATTTAATCTGTTCTACTTCTTTCCCATAGTTGATTAATCCATTAATATGGTCAACAAACATTTATGGAGATCCTATTTTGTACTAGGCACTCTTCTAGGTAAGAGGGCACCAACTGAATGAAACAGAGTTTAATATTTTATAAAGGAGGTAAGTGACAAATAAATAAACCTATAATATAATATCATAAGTGATGAGTGTTATGAATAAAAAGAAAGTCTCATAAAGGATTAGAGAGATAGGAAGGTCAGGGACAGCATCTTTGAGTATGCTACATTTGAGTATAGACCTAAGTGAAGTAAGAGATTGAACCAATAAATGTCTTGCAGAAGAAACAGCAGGTGCAAAAGCGAGAATTGTGAATGTGCATGGTTGGATAAGAGAGCAGCTTTAACAATGACCACAACACAACAACAAAATGCACCATATCTCAATGACTTCGTATAATCAATGTTTATCTGTCATTTATTTATAGTGGAGTCTAGCTGGCATCAGTTGTAGTATAGGAGTTCTGTTCTACTTAGTCATGGAATCTAAGCTGAGGCAGTTCTGTTTCTTTTACCAGTGGCTCCAATGGTGTCAGGGAGATCAACTTTCGGGCAGTATGAAAAGGGTGTTACAGAGACCAAGCGCATGGATTGGACAAGTGATTTTGAAAACCAGGGCTAGAAGTGGTGTATATCACACCCACTAGTGTTCCATTTGTCAGAACTCATGCACAAGGTCTCAATTACAGAGAACTGGGTCTTACAATCTAGATGTGTGTCCTGGAATAACTGGCAAAACAGGGATGCTAGCAAACACCAGCAATTTTGGCCACAACATATTTGTGTCACTTTAGGAAGATCACTTTGGTTGGAAGATGGAAAACGAGGTGGGAGTTATAAGAAATGATTATCAAAAGGATCAAATAAAGTGATAGAACAGGGGAAAATGAAAATACTCCTGTATTTCATTAAATCCAAAATACTTTAGACCTTAAACCATTGTATTTTGTGTGCTGCTAATAAAGAAAATTTTATTCAAATTAAGTGATGTTATACTGCTTTTTATTACTCAGAATTTTTATTTCAAACTTATTGAAAAAACTCTTTTAGACTTATTTAAACATATTTTTAAAATATATTACTGTTTTGCATCCCATAAATAGGAAAATATAAGCAACATAAATTGGTTAATGTGTTCCTAAAAGTTACATTGATTGAAAGTCTGATTTTTCTGAATTGCATTTCAGTTCTGTCATCAATGTTAATGTTTCTCTACTTACTTCTGCCTTATGTGGCATCAAGTGTTTTCCTAAGAAATGTTCTTCACGGCCGGACTCGATGGCTCAGCCTGTAATCCCAGCACTTTGGGAGGATGAGGCGAGTGGATTGCCTGAGCCTGTGGGTTCAAGACTCACCTGGGCAACTTGGTGAGACCTCGTCTCTACAATAAATTTAAAAAAATTAGCCGGGCATGGTAGCGCACACCTGTAGTTCTGGCTACTTGGAAGGCTGAGGTGGAAGGATCGCCTGAGCCCAGCAAGTCGAGGCTGCGGTGGCCAGGAGCGTGAGCTGCACTCCAGTCTGGGAGACAGAGTGAGACTCCAGCTCAAAAAAACCCAACAACAACAACAAAAAACGGTTCTTCACTGTGTCTTTTGGATTTTTCTCAGCGTTAGACTTCTCCACATGTTTGATAATGCATTTTCTTGATTTTTATCAGAAAATGGCAACCAGAAGTCATACCTCTTCAAGTGGTCCTTAGATGCTGTATGAACTGAAGTGCTTAGCATTTGCAGTTGTCCAGACAAACTCCAGGAATAATACCTAAGTTCAAGTACATGCAGACAGTGACAATCTGCCACCTGGTCAACAGTGGTTGTGAGACATGGTTAATTATTAGATTAATTTTGCTTTAAGATATTTTAAAATGCGAAAAATGTATGCCTCTCAATAGACTAAATAGCATATTTAAGATGTAAAGACAGAATGGTTTCTTTCAAGCTATTAAAAACACCAGATATTAACTTAATGGTACATTTCTAAAGAAGCAATGGAGTAGGGTTTGAGGGAAGGGCATCTTTGCTCCAAGGACGTAAGAAGCCTGATGTCCATCTTTGTTATTCATTTCACAGACTCACTGAGGAAAGGAAACTCCATGTGATTTATCCCCTGCTTTCTCTAGCCCTTCTAAGTGCAGATACTTCTGTCTTCTACTTGAAGCCTCTCCTCTGCTTTGTCCTTAAGCCAGGCTGACTCAGAATGCTGAGTATCATGCAGCTATGACCCACCAGCTGTATGGCATGAAAGTTATCTTTCTTCTGTGGATTTCTGGTGGCCTGGCGTGAACTAGGGTGTTGCCGTTAATGATGCTGTAGCCTTCTAAACTGGAATGTGGATCCCTAGTCCACAGGACTGGGCTGTGCTTGCTTCTTATTCGGCTTCAAGTTTCACATTAGGACCGTGCTCTGCCCTGAACTTCAGCAATTTCAACTAGAATCTTACCATCTCACCTAACTCTGGCCAGCATTCTCTTTTCTCACCTGAAAAACAAACTTTTTTCCTAATTTTCTTCTTAGCAGCTGACATACGGGTCCCTTCTGGAGCTTCTGTCCCATTAGATGCACTTGTATGGACATGAATGCCAGTTGAAGACATTTCTGCACTATCCAGTCTTTTAGGGGAGTTTATATGGCAGTCCTTGCTTTCCATAGCTCTTAGTTTTTCTCAGTCATATCTTCCAGTGATATCCCACTTGTTATGGCAACTAAAGGCCTGGGAGGCTGGAATGGGATCTCAGTCAAGTCAAGAAGCACTGGGAATAAATACAGATGCAACATACAGACTTTTGACTATTTGGTATCCTAAGGAGACCCTATCCCTGAAGAAGAGCCATCTGAGGTTTGCAGAGAGTTCCAGAGTCTTATTGAAATGAGTAAATGTCCAAAGAGTAATGTTTTAAAGATTAGATGGGACTTCAGAGAGCCACTAACTTACATATTGAGTGGTTGGTGACCATTTAACTTTTTCTTATTTGAAGAATTTATAGCCATTGTAAGTGGATTGTTAAACTGTGCTCTCTAAAGTCCACAGCTGGGAAAAGTTAAGGTTAAATTATTAACAGGAAGCCATATTTGTAGAATGAATGAGGTTATAAAATCAGGTTTTCTAGAGTGTTTAATTAAAATGGCGTATTTTTTTTTCTTTTCTCCTTAGATTATCATCTTAAATTAAAAATTTTGGCTGTGTGGGTTTATTTTATTAGCTTTATTAGTTTGACTTCAAATCACTTGTATGGTTTGCAGGAATAATTATTACCATTTCATATTGCTGTAGTTTTATGAAATTTCTATTATTTTTCAGAATATTGTTCTCTCATACCTCTGCACATCATTTTGTATGTAATCATCTTAGATGTTTTATAAAGGTGATTTAAGATGGTTTTGAGGACACTTTATTTAACTGCTGCTAAATACTCAAGTAATTCGTCGGGGATTGGACAGCATGAACCTCAGGTGGGAGACTCATCACAACCCATTCTCTGATAAATCCACAAATTTACGTTTGGAAGTAAGCACAAGTGGTTCAATCCAGGCTTCATTTCTAATAGAACCAGAGCACATTATAAGTAGGAAAACACCAAATGTTCTTGCATATTTATCCTTTTCCCACGCCAGTGCCAGTGAGCGCCGGTGTAAGATTTTACTTATCGAATATACAAACATGGAGACAGGAGCTAGTCTTTTACAAATAAGGTACATACATTTGAGGCTAGATTTTTTATGGAAAAAGATTGCTGGGATAAAGTAAGGAGAGCCCGTATATCAGTTCTTTTGAGGAGTTTCCTTTTATTTATCTTTTTTGGAGTGGTGACATTATCTTTTTTAATATTTGATTTTGTTTCACTTTTCTTATTCTGTGAGAAATATCTTGGAAGGAAGGTACTTGTAACATCAGTCTACAAACATGAAAAAATGGTCTCCTCACACAGGGAGAACACTGGACTCATCACTCTTTCAGACTAGAATTCTTGAATGTAAAACTGAAGTCAGCTAACTCTGAGTAAAGACATAATCCTGAAGAGAATACAGAGGGACAAGCTGAAGATGGGTCTTTGCCTAAAATCTGCCATGAAAATTTAAGCTGTGGATGGGAAATTGCATTGGAAAGAAATGTGTGTATGCAAATCTCACATAATAGGTATGTGTATTAGGACACCCACACTGCCGCTGGCTCTAACCAGCATTCCTCTGAGTAGAGCTGTCAGAATTAATTGCTCATATTGTATGTAGAGGCTAAAAAAGTGAAAAACCTCTGTGAATGCCAAATGTTATCAGTTTGCATCATAATTTCGATATTTGGTGGAATAGCCCACAGATTAGATATTTTTAAGAAGTCTACATTTTGTTGACTTCTCTTGTTCTCAGGCTTTTTTATGAGTGGAGGGGGGGCTAAATTTTCATTCCACACAGGTTCAGTGGCTCATGATTATTTTTAATTGGTATTTAGATTTTTTTTCTTCTGCTTGTCTTCTATCTTGTACATTATTCTGGCCTTTGTTCTTGTTCCATATGCTTCAGGTCAGAGTCAATTCTCACAACTAATTCACACACACCAGAATCCTGTGTTCGGACAAATGGGAAGAATAAATGAAGCCATAGGGCAGGTTTCAGAAACTGTCTCAGTTGTAGCCCTTGAATGAACTCAATCCCCTAACCTAACCCCAGCTGCAGTATCCTATACATGAGAGAATCTGATGTCACATAAACATCTTCAAGAAAAAACGGTCACACCCCAGAGTGCATGCCCCCTTTATTCAAAAAATACATAGTAAGCACTTCCTTAATAAACACTTTCTATTTTCTTTTCTTTTTTTTTTCAGTTAGAATCTCATTGGGAACCCAGTCGACCTGCTGGTTTCCGGCGATCCTTTGGCCTCAGCCTTTCAAGTAGCTGGAACTACAGGCACGTGCTACCATACCCAGCTTTTTGAAAAAAATTATTGTAGAGACAAGGTCTTGCCAAGTTGCCCAGGCTGGTCTTGAACCCGCGGGCTCAGGCAATCCACTCAACTCAGTCTCCCAAAGTGCTGGGATTATAGGTTGACCCACCGAGCCCAGTCCTATTTTCTATCCTCTGTGAGCAACGTGTTTATTAAGCTCTGCAAATCTCTGCTTGGGTGTAAGTGATGCAGAAATGATTATGGTAGGTTTCCTGCTCTGAAATGCCTTAAAACTGAGTGGTGAGATAGACAAGAAAATCAGTATTCACCATATGCTGTGGAAACTACCAGAATGAAAGTACACACAGTGACCAGCACAGCATTAGAGGTGCTCCTTTAATGATGTCTTCTTGTTCTTCAATATTGGCAATTCTCAGTCATTTTCTCTGAAGAATTTCTATTCTATACACCTATATTCTCTTTTTCTGAAAAGTGTATTGAATCTTCTAATTCTATCCTCTATGTGTACTGTCTCATTTTTCATTTATTTACCTCTTTATGCTGCATTCTCAGGCATTTCCTTAGATCTAGTCTTCAGTGCCCTATTGCCCCAATTGCCTCTTTGGATATTTTTAAACGATTGCTTTATCTATCCATTGTGGAAGCTTTTCTTTTCCTTTCCCTTGACACTTGTACTTTAATTCCTGTGTGAAGTTAACGACTTTAGGATGGTCATAGAATCTTTCTTCCTAAACACCAAACCAGTTGAACAAACAAAAAACTATTGAGAAACAAAACCCAAAACAAACAAACAATAACAACAACAATAACAAAACCTCAAAATATTACATTTTAGGCTTAAGCCAGAATTATATTAGATTCTCTAAGATAGGAGAACTTACCTTGGGAATAATTGAACAAAGAGAAGGAACAAGTGTTTTTTTTTTTTTTTTACTTGAATGGTACCCAGTAGTAAAGGTCCTACCTAGCTGATAAATTGTATAATAAAAGCTTCTTAAGACTTTGCTTTAAGGAAATAAGAGTTAGTGGGACCAACATTCAGCCCCAATTTCAGTGGTCACAATAGTAACTCTTCAAATAAAGCACCAGATTAGTGCAGAGAATAGGAAAATTGTCACTCACTGGGTGTAAAACATGCTACTTTGAGCAAAGTGAACATAAGATGTCACGTGAGCTACTTTATTTTTTAATGTATTTATTTTTTGATTTTTAAATACATCTGTTTTTTTCTTTTTATTAATTTTTTTTAATTTTAAAGATGTGAGGCACAATTCAGATTTAGGTATACAAGTGGTCATCATACAGATAAAATTTGGGCCTTCCTTTGGTTCCCACTTCACCTGGTTTGAGATCAGGTACTCTTATTGATGTTATGTGCCCTCCTCCCTCACCTGGCAGTGTCCTGCTACTGCCAATTCGTTTCTTGTTGTATTATGATAAATGTCCAGGGTTTGTTTATGAGTGAGAACATGTGGTACTCTGTTTTTTGTTTCTGTGATAGATCACTGAGTATGATAGACTCTAAATCTATCCAAGTTGCTGTGAAGTTCATAAATTTGTTCTTCTTTATGTTGTGTAATATTCCATCGTGTAGATGTACCACATTTTTTTAAATCCAGTCCAGTTTTGATGGACAGTGTGGTTGGTTCCATGTTTTTGCTATTGTGAATTGTGCTGCAATAAACATGTGTGTGCAGGTATCTTTTTAAAGAGTGATTTAAGTTCCTCTGGGTACATTCCCAGAAGGCGGATTGCTGGGTCATATGGAAGGTCGTTATAGTTCTTTTAGGAAATGCCACACTGTTTTTTATAGAAGTTGAACTAGTTTGCATTCCCTCCAACAGTGTAGAAATGTTCCCTTTTCTCTGCATCTCTTGTTGTTTGTTTTATTAATGATGGTCATTTTTACTGGAGTTAGGTGTTATCTCAATGTGATTTTGATTTGCATTTAAGTGAGCTACTTTAATAGAAAGCAAAATGCAGCAGGAAAAGTCTGACATGACTTTAATAACTTAATAACTTATTTAATAATTTAATAATATTAATGATTTAATAGAGCTTATCTCAAGGTGGACTTGATCAACCCACGTTTCCTTAACAACTAAATATACCAACTTATTTTGTCACTGAGACTCAGGAGCTGAAATGTCAACTATTGTGTAGTCATCTAGGACCAAGGATAAGAGCCTACTTCACTCTCTGATTTTAAACTGAGGACCACAGGCATGGGAAATGAATGTGATGACTTCAAAACTAGGGAAACACTTCAGAAGCTTAGCTTAATTTCTTTTTTGATCCTTTTTCTCATATTGACATCCTTTTGGGGTCAATACCCTATATCAGAAGTAATCGATTATTTCTTTAATAAAAAGTAAAAATTTTTAGTTGTAAAGTCTCTATTTATAAATGACTATTTCATTTTTTTCTTGAAGGTAGTTTTTCCGGTTAAATAATTTTACATTGACAATAATTTTATCTCAACATCTTGAAGTTATTATTCCACTGTCATTTGAATTCTATTACTGCATTTGAGAAGTCAACTGTCACTTTTATTGTCATCCTGTTTAAGTGATCCATCCTTTTTTATTGTCTTCTTTAACAGACTTTCTTTGTCTTTGTTATTTTTCAACTTCATTTCAATATGATTAGCCATGAATTTGTTTTCATTTCTTCCACTTGAAATAACCCGAGGCTTCAATATCTATGGATTCATGTTATCTGTTAGCTATAATAGATAGCAATCCATGCTATTTAAAAATATTGCCTCATTGTTTTTATTCTTTCTTTTTTAGGAAATTGATGGAATGCACGATATGCCTTTTATGTAGTATTCATAGCTCTTAACCTCACTTTCATATTTCCTATCTTTCTATGTGACAATTTGCCAATTTTTAAAGATATTAAACATCAAATTTTGTGTGTTTATTTATTTATTTATGATCTGAACAGATAATATGTTTATATGTATAAAAATGCAAAAGTCACCAAAGATTATATAATGAGATATCTCCTACCTACTCCCATTCCCTAGCCACCTAGTTCCCCTTCACTGAAATTCTAATATCAACCTCTATGTTATTATTTCCAGTGATCAATTCTTAGTCCTCATATTGCTTGACTTTTAGTGGTATTTGACATAACCTATCATCCTTCTGTTCCAGAGACACCACATTCTTCTGTTCTCTGCACTCACTGAAACTTCCTTTAAAGCTTCCTTTTATTTCTAATATTAATTTGAAAAATTCTAGGATTCAGTCTTTGATCTTATTCTATTTTCCATACGCACTTACTCTCTTGGTGATCTCACCCAGGTTCATGGATTTGGATATTATTTATATATTGATAACAGACAAATTTATGTCTCCTGTCTAAATATCTCTTTTAAACTCAAAATTTGTATAGCCAATCACATACTTGATATTTCCAGTTGCATATCTGATGTGTACCTTAAAATCAACATATCAAAACCATAACTCTTTCTGGCAGTTTTCTTTCATAAACCTACTCTAGTTGTATCATTTCCCACTTTAGGTGAAGGCAACTTCATTTTTCCTGATTCCCCGGCTATAAATTCTACATCCTACCTAAATTTTGGAGCTATTCATTTTACATTTTTGCCAATCTATTTGGCCTAAAGCATTGTAATCTGTTTTAATTTTATTTTTCTGATTATTAATGATTTTGAGCTAATTGTATAATAAAAGCTTCTTAAGACTTTGCTTTAAGGAAATAAGAGTTAGTGGGGCCAACATTCAGCCCCAACTTCAGTGGCCACAATAGTAACTCTTCAAATAAAGCCCCAGATTAGTGCAGAGAATAGGAAAATGACACTCACTGGGTGTAAAACATACTATTTTGAGCACTTGGTTGCCTCACTTGTGTAGTGTATAATCATATCTTTAGCCTATTCTTTTCCAATTGGTTTGTCATTCCTTTTGTTCATTAACATTTTTTTATGTAGTAAGCCCAGTGTCTGATCTCAAGATGAATCATTTGAAATCTAAAGGATAGAACTTTACTATGAAAAAAATATATATATACTTAGGGGCCAGAAAGACATCCTAATTGTTTTCACTTATATTCAATTTTCAGTGGACAAATTTTCACATATTACTCAAGGCTGTCAGAGACATGAGCCAAAACTCCTCCTATTCTTATTTGTGGGAAGTTTACTCTATAGCACATTTCTTAGAATATGAGTAAAATATCCTGCTTTCAAACTTCCTGCTGACTAGGATTCTAGCTTTCCCTGATTTCCTGTTTCCCTCTTTTTATTCTAATTTTTAAGCGTTGTAAACCCCAAATCAGAGTAACTATGTGGGTCACAAATCAACTTTCTGAACTCAATTGTGCTTCATTAAAGTGGAATATTCTACACTAAACATTTTGATAAGTAAAACATCTGCTTCATTTTTATGTTCATACTGATACTGAATGGCTTGGAAATTTACCCTGATGTCTGTTATCCAGATTCTTAGGGGATTATCTTGGGAGCAACAGGATCCTGATATATATTCACTATTAGGCAATTGAAGAAGAAATTAAAACCCAGTCTTGTATTATTAATGAATTCTTAAAAAATCTCTGTGATTGAGGACAAACAATGGGAGTATTTAGGAAACAGGTTATAGGCTGAAGTATTCTGGTCTAGTTGTTTCTAAAACTGTACTTTGTGAAGTCTGGGAGGCTTGGAGGCATTGGCTCATGAACTGTTGTGTGGTCAGGCAAAGGTGGCAAAGGTGGAGGCATTCTGCTCTCTCTTGCTTCCCCCAGAGCAGTGCCATCTTTATTAGTTTTATATATTGATATCATCTAAGATTTTGTTTGATAGGGAGCTTCCATGGCTTTTGTTTATTATTTAGTCAATTAGGTTTTCCCTAAAATGCAGTAAACAGTTAATTTTAACCACTATAGTGGGGATGAAGATCAATTCCACTTGGTTGATTGATTAAAATTTTACTTTCTTTAATGTTGCCTAGAGATTATTTCCATCAGTTGTTACTGAAGCTGTAACAGGTACCATGAAGGAATGAGAATATCTTTGTTTTCAGGATATTTTCTAGCATAGTATGAAATATAGTATATAATACGTGTGCATGTCTGCAAACACATATACTGGAAAATTTCCAAAATACAGAAAATAACATTTAAATAAAAGGAAATTAATAGCATGTAATCTGCCAAGTTAATGTGTCATATTGTAAAATCTAGGATTTTGGAGTCTACTGCTCTTGGTTCAGAGCTAAGCTTTTCCTCATCTCTAAAATAATACTGACTTTTCAGGGTTGATGTAAGGATTACAAGAGACAACCCATGTGAAATCATAGTTACTGTACTGCATAGTTGCTTAATAATGTTACTTTCTTTTCCTTCCTATTATTTCTTTTGTAGAACCAAAGTTAGGTCTGCTTGCCTTGTGCAGTAAGACCACACTGAGGTTTGCAGCAAGAAAAAGCAAGGGGTTTATTTGCAGGACATCAAGCAAAGAGGATCAGGCAGCTAATGCTTAAGTCTCAACCTCCGCAGTGGCTTTCAGGTAAGTTTTTTTTAAAGGGAGAGGTATATTTCAGGAAAGCAGAAGTTATAGACAAAATTGTAAATCAATACATGGACGTCACACATTGGTTTTGGCCCCAAAGGCCAGGATATCTTGAAGCAAGGGCTTATAGACCATAGCTAGATTCAAAGGTTTTTTTGATTTGCAATTGGTTAATGAAGAGCAACTTTGCTTAAAAATTTGAGGTGAGCAGAAAAAAAAGTAAGCTCTGGCTAATGGGGTAACTTTCTCTAGGACCCTTTGGAAGAAATTGAGATCAAAGAACAGTGGTCAGAGTTCAGTTCCCCTTTATCTGAAGTCTACATAACAGCAGATCCATTTGGTGGTGGGTAGGGTTTCTGAAAAACAACTCAGAGACATATGTTATGATGTTATTTTTAATTTCTATAGGGGAACCAAACATCCTGTGATTCTAGCTTCCTTGGCTATAGTTTTAGGCTACTATTACCATCTTGCTTATCAAATTGCTCATTTATTTCTCAGGGCTAGCTAAGTGCTTGGAAGGAACTCAAGATTTTCCTTTATTTACATACTTGAGGGAGTCCCTGCTCCATTTCAATCCTTTCCTCCTTTCATAGATGCTAGTCACCAATTTTTATCCCCATCAATTCAGTTCATATTCTCAAGTTCTAATCTTTAAAACTTTTCAGTTTATTTATGTATATGTGTGTGCATACACACATGGGCTACTATAAATATCTTAATGGCAAAGGCATTCTGCCTCCTTCATGGTGTATATTATAGCTTCAGATTCATTCCCTGACATCTGAAAGATAGAATGATATCCATTCCTCTGTGTATCAAACCCATATACCCCCCAATATAAAAATGTCCAGCAAGACAGCTATCCATCTGTTAGAATTGTGAATCCATGATTTTTTTTTCTTGGCTAAATTCTAGGGAATATGAAATTTCTCGCAACACTAATGGGAATGAAGAGATGACAAAAAACACATTAGAGACACCCCTTTTCCTCCCCCCAAGATGTCTACTAAAAAAAATCACTAAAATTCCCTTTGGAGAAGGTTGGTCAGTGGGTCCTTGGGACATTGTAATCATCACTGTGTGATTCTCATCTGCAAATGATTTCTGGATATTGCAATTTAAGTGGTGAAGCTTGAGCTAAAGTTAACACTATGCCACAAACCAAAAGAGTTTGAAGTGAAACTAAGGAAAGGCTTTCTTTAAGAAACAAACAAAAATAACCATGAAGTATGGGCCTTTTGCCAGTTTAAAAAAGAAAATCCATATTATTGGCTATGTTTAGTTTCAGAGATTTATGTTCTAACCAAAGTAATTCTTCTAGTTAAAATAGTAAGCTATATCCAAATATGCATTTAAATAAATCTGACTAATTTAATAATTAAAAAACTACTTTGCACGTCAAAAAAAAAAAAAAAATTCCAAAACTTGGTGAATGCATTTACCCTTTTGTACAACCTCTTGAAAACTTGAGCTGCATTTGACATATGGCTTAGAGGCATCATTGTTTGGGTTTCCATAACTCCAGTCTCCAGGTGTTATCAAATATCCAGATGTTAGGACTCAAAACAACATCTGCTGGGCTTGATGAACTCTTAATCATCCAATTATATGAATCAATGTATTGAGGTGGCCACAGTGGCTGGATGCTGACTTATTTCCAGGCATTGAGGTGTGGTGGTGTGGACAAAAGAAAATTAAGAAGAGGTTTCTAGGAAACTTCACTGTCGACTAGTCCTGAACCCAGGGGGAAAAAAAAAAAAATCACAGAGCATTTTGGACTTTCAAGAGTTATGTAAAATCTTTTAAAATGCTGCCATATTTTAGTTCTCAATAAAGGAGTAATTCATGTCATTGACTATCTATAATTTCTGCTCTTTCACTTTAACTTGGGTTAGTTCCTGCTTTTTGCTTCTTGAAGGTTCAATGTCAAATATATTTTCTTCTAATGACTTGAACCAGATAGAGAGTGATTGAGTAGTTTGCTACTTGTCAATTTAAGAAACAGGGACTTCTTTTTTGTGCATAAAGAAAGCTGTGATCTCAAGTGGCTACAATAGTATTAACAATAATGAGTAACTAGATTACTGTGCTTATTAGGTGACAGGCAGTAATTTAAATACTGAATATATATGAACTCTTTAATCTTAACAACAACACTATGAGTTAGATACTATTATCATCTGAATACTGCAGATGAGGTAACTCAGGCTAATGTACATAATTAACATGGTCAATGTCACACAGTTAATAAGTAGTTGAGCTGTGATTTGAACCCAATGACCAGATGATGCATAAAAATCATGCACGATGTGTCAGAATTGGGAATATCATTTGAAGTGGTGGTATGTTCTTAGAAAGATGGGCTCATTTTGCCAATATTCAGTGGACACAGTTCGCAGGGCTTTAGGCAGAAGGGTTAAAATTTCTTCAAGCTTGACCCATTTTATGTGGGTTTTGCTCTCTGTCTTATTTGAGGCTGCTGTCTCTAAGCTTGTCTAGCAAGATTTAAAGAAATGAATTGACTTCTTATGTCTGCCTAACAAGCTAATGGTTCTTAAGTTTCTTTTCTTGATCAGTGATTCCTGGAAGCTTTATTGGTTGTGATTTCATGTGCTTTCAGAGGAAGCCAGGCCCTGCTTTGTAATACACCATGCGTTACATTAATAAGGGCTGACTCCAACCTACTGGAGCATATCAGAGGTCTTTGATCACACTTCCTAAAGTCTGATCTTGGTTTTGCATCAAGTGCTGAAAGGGTGATCTTGACCTGGAGTTTGCAGCCCCAATACATTTTTCTCCATTTTCTAAGATAAATACAATTAAACGAAATTAATATAACAAGTAGAAACTTTTGCCTTGTAAGTTTTCTGCCACAGAAACAAAGCATTTTTTTTTTCAAAGCATCTTGTTCTGTGATGCAAGTGCCTTTGAGGTGATTGGAGTCAATGAAGTCACAGGAGAGGCAATTACAAACAGTGTTGGATGTGAGAATAAAGGAGCAAATAGAACTTGGAGTATTCTGTATTAAAATAAAAAAAAAAGACAACATTTTCAAAATCTGTGCAGAAATACAGAGTACTCCAGAAAAGGAGTAGTGCTAACATGCAATGCATTTAAAGTACTGCCAGAGTATGGTGAGTGAAGCAAACCTGTTACGCATTCAGCTTATAGTTATACAAGTAACTCTTAAAAGTAGGCTCCACAGGAGAAAATAACACGTGAATCCAAGATCAGAAAATGAGACTCGTAACAGGTTTCTTTTGGGAGCAAGTGAGAGAAAGAGTGTACGGGGAGGGGGGTGGGCTTAAAAAAAAGAAATCCCGGAATTATCTTTTTGGAGGGTGAGCCCCTTGTAGTGCAGGCTTACCCCATTAGATAAGTGTTCTAGGAACCCTTCGGCATTAGTGTACCAGCTAGTGTTGCTGTGAGAGGCTGTGTTCAGCTTCAGTGAATTTTTTTTTGAGATTCCTTCAATGCATTTGCCCATTTCATCATGTGTGATTTACAAGTGCACCTGCCCACACTACGGTGAATGTTCAGCAGTTTTTGACCCAAAACAGCATGATCCTGTGCTCCCCTTGCTATTCACCCAATCTCAACCTTTTTGTTTGTTTGTTTCTCTGGATAAAAGAAATCCTCAAAAAGAAATGTTTTGCCGATGTAGAAGAGATGAAACAACAACAACAACAAAATGGTAGAAAGACTAAAAGTTATCAAAATTGATGAGTTCAAAAACTATTTTGAGCAGTGGAAAAAAGTGTCTCAGGTGTATTGCATTAAATGGAGATTACTTTGAAGGTGACTGAAGTTTAAACATGTAAGAGTAAATGCACTTTTTAAAATAAATAAGTTATATTTTTCACATATGTTAGAGGAAACTACTCTTTAGAAATTTAAACAAGGGACAATTTCAATGTTAAAAATAGTGTAATTGATAATATTTCCTTCTAATTGCAAAATTGTGTGACTACAGTTGCATATCGGGGGCCTCAAACCACCCTAAGTTCAGCGATTTGCTAGGAGGACTCATAAGACTCATCATATAGTTGTACCTATGGCTTTGATTTACTATAACAAAAGGATCAGAAGCAAAGTTAGGAAAAGAAAAAGATGCATGAATTGTAGTCCAGAGGAAGCCAGGTACAAGTTTCTAAGAGTTCTTGCCTAGTAGAGTTACACAGGATGCTTAATTCACCTAGCAACAAGTTGTGACAACACATGCCATTTTGCCAACCAGGGAAGCCAGTGTCTGGCTTTTTATTAGGGGCTTATCATGTAGGCACCTTTTGCCAAGCACATACAAAGATTATAGACTTCTAGAAAGAAGGAAGACATTTAGCAGAAACCATATTGCTTGTATAACAGTTGAGGCCCAGTGGGACACTCTTTTAAATTAGGCTGGTGCCGGGTGCACTGGATCAAGCCTATAATCCCAGCACTTTGGGAGGCCGAGACAAGAGGATCACTTCAATGTTGTCTCTTGTCTCAAAGTGGCCCTGAATGCGACATGATAAAACTCTGATGACGGTATCTCACCTAGATGAGAATGTCAGATATAATATTACTTTACCCACTGCACTTTCCCTCTCTTGTCTTTGCTCTGAGTATGACTTGGCAAGGCACTTGATCACGAACTATTGTATTTTAAAGTGACATGAGAAATTCTTTTCTGGGATACGTTTGCACATTCTTTGGCCTATTGGGATGAAAGCTACTATCCGAAGGTAGAATTCTTGCTAGATTCCCAGGACATGTAAGCACTTAAAGTTGCACTGCAAATGCCCATATAGGGGTTTTTCTTCACAGAGGGTTAGTTGTTAATGTTATGTGTTGTGACTAAGTTTGTTTCTAAGGAGACTCTGAACGTGGTATGTCAAGTGTGTTCTTAAGCCTGAACTTTTCTAAACGCTACAATTCTGCTGTGTCATAAACAGCCAACTGTAATTTTTTCAGTCTCCAGAAAGTAAAAAAAAACCAAACAAAACTATTTTGGAATGAATAAAAGTGACATGCTTAAGATCAGAGATACTACAGATGAAAAAGACTTTTATTAGGTCATCAATTTTGCAGCTGGGTTCTTCTCCGTACAGTTGCCAGCATTCAAACAGGCCAGACTAAATGTTTCAGGGTATCTCCAAGAAGACTCTGCTATCATCTAATAAAGCTAGAGATTTCACCTGGAAGGTAATGGAGTCTTCCATCTAGAAGCAACTATATATAACGTGTGAGGAAGGATATGTTTTAATGATGATTAGAAAGAAAAAAGCTAGGGCAAGGACTTCTAAGGAAAGGAATGATGAAGGGTGCTCAAAAAGGAGATAAGGTAGGCGCAGAGGGAGTGAGGCAGCAGTATGGAGTATAGCCTTGTTGTGTGGAGTGCTAGACACTCAGGGAGTAACAGAAGATCGGGGAATACTTTGTACCCTAAGTGACTTATTATCAAATTGGTTTAACAACAAAAAAATGCTAACTTTAAAGAAATATGATAAATTCTTTCTCCTTTTATCCTCCAAATTGATGCATCATAAAATTCAATTATATATCATCTTTCATTCCTAAGACCTTCACTCACTATCAGTAAGCCACATGTTTGTTTCTCCCAAAAAGAGTAGAAGGACTGGATCTGGGCTGTCCCAGTATATTTTCTTGCCTAGTCTTTCTGGTGTTTTTTGGTGTATTTCTGAGATGGGAAACTAAACTGAGCGAATGTTCAGTAAAAGAGGTGTGGTCATTCACACCATTATACCTTGCATCACTTAACATTTTTATTTTTATTTTTTTGAGTTGGAGTCTCACTCTGTCACCCAGACTGGAGTGCAGTGGCACGCTCCCGGCCACCTCAGCCTCAATCTGTTGGCCTCTGCAGTCCTTCCGCCTCAGCCTTCTGAGTAGCTGGAACTACAGGCGCGCGCTACCATGCCCGGCTAATTTTTGATTTATTGTAGAGATGAGGTCTCGCCAAGTTGCCCAGGTGGGTCTCGAACCCGCAGGCTCAGGCAATCCACT
>CAUYQG010201577.1:0-43485 GCA_963574415.1 Tarsius wallacei | reverse complement strand
TGCCTGTAGTTCCAGCTACTTGGAAGGCTGAGGCGGAAGGATCGCCGGAGCCCAGCAGGTCGAGGCTGCGGTGGCCGGGAGCGGCCACTGCACTCCAGTCTGGGCGACAGAGTGAGACTCCAACTCAAAAAAAAAAAAGAGCTCAGGCTATGGGTTAAGGCAGACAGACAATGGTTCAAATCTTGGCTCTGCCACTTCCAGCTGGGAACTTTGGGAAGATGTCCTAGTTTTTGGTGTCTCTAGAAGATAATTTCATCTGGACTGCTTCACTTGACATGACTTCTGCCTTTGCACTGAGAAGCCACTTCTCATCCATCCTTTAAGACCATTCTTCAGGACCACCACTCCTGCGACTTCTTTCCCTTAGCCTCATTTCCATGACTCTCCCTTCACAAAACTCTCATTGTACATACAGTCAGGGATACATAGTTGCTGCCTTACTTTTTTTTTTTTTCATTTCTTATGTAGGTTTTTCTTCCCTCCCCTCAATGAGATTATGCACTTTTAGGAAGCCTAGGCATTGGTTGACCTTCTTTTGCAGTTTCTTTCCCCCAGATGTGGTACTGAACACGTGGTAATATATGAATACTGATTATTTTCACAGTAACCACAAAGGCTGTCATTTATTGAGCTCTTACTCTGCATTAGCTACCTTACTAAATCTTTATGTGCAATGTCTCATTCAGCATTGAATGAGATAGCATTTTGTGAGATAAAAACTATTATGCTCACTTCACAAATGAAAAATATTGAGGCCTGGAGACATAAGATAACTTGTTGAGAGTCATCTAACTACTAAAAGGTAAAGCCAGATTCAAACTCCAGGCTGTTGGGCCCATTATGCTGTACTGCAATGGGAGACACAATCCCTGTCTCAGGCATAGCAGCAAGATGGAGCCAAGAAGGCATACTACATTGCCTGGGAACGTTCTCGAGAAATACATAGTTCCTTTGTTTTTCTGAGAACTATTTTTCTCTACTCCCCTCTCTGCTTCCACGAGATCTATTTATCCTAATGGGAAGATGACTATGCCTTCAAGTGTATTGCAAAGGAAATAAAAATTTGAGAATGATTGTTCTAAAATAAGATAAATGCATTCATCCATTGAATGTTTAAGAGCCTTCTACACTCAAATAGTACTTAGGTACCACAGGGGACATAGAGTTTGGATTGAGTCATCAGAGAATTATCTTTGGGAATAAGTTCAGGAAGTACTTACAGTTGGTACATAAAGTGTCCTTTAAGAAGAATTCAGGAAGGAGTCATGATGCACGTAGCATTCATTTTATCCTTAAAGTATGGTCAGGATGTACACATGTGGAGACTAAGAGACAGCAAATCTACCCAAAGATACCGAATATAAATACTAGATAAGACAGCATGTACCGCTGGAGTGGTGTACAGAAGAAGGGGAGTATGGGAAGTGAATTGTGAAGGTGAGTTAAGGCACAATCATAAGGGCTTTGAATGCCAAGCTCAAAAGGCTGATGTGATCATTGGATTCCATTAGAGGTTTTTAAACTAGAAACTAAAATAATTAAGGTAATCTGAAAAATTATAATCATTTGTACAGTGGGTTGAATTTTTTATAAAGAAGGCAGAAGGAAGACAGGAGTGGAGATAAGAATTGGACTTGTTTGATAATTGCAGAGTTGAAGAGGAGGAAACAAATGTAAAGATACAACTGATGACTAGGCAACTGATTGACCGTGGGGTCCTAGGAAAGCCAAGGATGAATGATTCTAAAATCTGACCACCTTTCAACTTGCTAAATAAGAGTCAGAGAAGGAGTAGGTTAGAAAGGACAGTAATGTGTCCCTTTTCAGCGTATATTTTGCCTGGAGGATATACAGATGAAAAAAGGAAAAAGACTATTTCAAAATAAGCTAATATACACTTTGAACTGAAATGTTTGCAGGCAAGAAAAAAATGTATACAATTGGAAGCATTTATTTAAAAGGCAAGTATTGAGGGCAGACAGAGACATAGTTTGGCAAAGAACAGGCACTGCCAAATGCCAGGGAAGTTTTAAAAGAAAAAGTCAACCTTGTAGGAAACTAAAAGAACAACTGACTATTTTACTTGTAGACCAAAGTTTGGAGGGAAATACTGCACTGGAGAAAGAAAACGTTATCGTTTGTGCAATGTCCACCCCTGTCGCCCAGATGCACCAACGTTTCGGCAGATGCAATGCAGTGAGTTTGACACTGTTCCCTACAAGAATGAGTTCTACCACTGGTTTCCTGTTTTCAATCCAGGTAAGGTTCTATAACAGTATGTCTCAGATCTAGGGCCATAGCTTTTCTCAGGAAGCATTTGCATGCCAGGTTTTCTGTGTTCCCTGCAGTTTGACAAAAGAATTGTGCCATCAGGAATTTTACATGTTAGAAGATGAAAACACTGACCTGGTTAAGATGATCAGTAAGTGTTGAAGGCTGACTGTGTCCAACTCTGAGCTTTGTGAGAGGTAAAAGAGAAGTTTATGAAACATAGTGACTTGCTTCAAAACAGCTGAGGTATAACTGAGCAATAAATAGGGCATGTAAAAATTCAATAACTAATTGCTTGTTGATGGACATGTGGAACTGACTGTGATTTCAGCAGAAATTCAGAAGTCGGTCATTGTGGGTTTGAAGTAATTGCAAAAAAGGCTTCCAATGAAGCAGTTGATGATTCATAAGCATGAGTAGTCTTTCATGAATGGCATGAGTAGTCTTTCTATTGGAAGAAAGAAGAGGGAAGGCATTCAAAATAGTCATTCCAAGTGGTAGGAAAATAGCAGCATAATAAGAATATCTTCATCAGAAATGAGTGAGAGCCAGCTCTGGACCAGAAATCAACATTTCATATGTATGGGAGTATGAGAAGGATAAAAGTTCAAATCAAATTTCTAAAGGATAAACATCAGGGATGGGGACAAAATGAAGTTGGAGAATAGAACAGAGAGGCTTTGACAAAGCTTCCTGAGTCAGGACCAGTTACACATTCTTTCCTGAAAATGAAGAAGACTCAATGGCCATTAGCTATACATAAAACAAAACAAAACAAAATAAAACTTATGTGTGCTGTTTTGGTGTTTTTTAAGCAGGAAAGAAAACAGAGAAGACTTTCCTGAGCTAAGGAAATTTGAAGCAAGGTAGTAAAAAATAGCTAATCAAATTTTTCATGATTTTTAAGTTCCTGAAATTCTGGTGTGATAGGACACAAGAAGAATCATAGATTTGAGAATCATGAATCTGGGCTGTTAGAACAATGACGTAAGCAATAGTTGTTGAAAGAAAGATTCTGCTGTGCTTTGGCTACTTTGGGTCTCCAAAGTACCCAGATAGCTATTGGTTGTCAAGGGCAACAACTACTCCTTGCCTCAATTGTTTAGTATAATTCATGCTCTAGGAAAGTGAGTCATTTTATTATTGGCGCAATTTAGCTTCCTGGGTCAGACATTCGAATACAGGAAAACTCATGCATATATATACTCAGGTGAACTCCAAAAATAGCTAGTGATGAAAGGTACATCCATTTGGTATGATCTATACCCATGTTTTGCACACTCTATGTTTTATCAAAACTGTTTAGATCAGTGGTCCCATGGACCTTGAATGAACTGCCTTTCAGAACTAAGATATTATGGCTGCCCCATGGTGTGCCAGGTGACTAGTTTGAGAGGACTACAACCCCCTTTCAGATGTAGGGTTGTATTTGTGTCTACTTAACTCTGGTAGCTCAAGTAGCTGGACTTAGAATAAAGAGATTTGGTTTAGCATTGCTTTTCATTTATTTCTAAGTGTTTATCATGTACCTACTTTTTGCCTGGCATTACAATAGGTACTAAAGAGTTGAGAGTTATAAGAGTAGACATAAACTTCACTCGCTTTGGACTGATTGGTTTGCATCTGTAACTGGGATTAAGTTTGGCACCCACTGAGCTCACTGCCTACCTGGGCTATCAGGATCTATTCTCTATCCTGGTGGCTTCTTCATAGGCTCTTGTGCTATTATTTAGCACAGTGACTTACCTGTTAACCTGATTAGCTACTACCTTGACTATCACACTGATTTCTTCTCTTTTCTTTCTTTCTTTTTTTTTTTTTTTTTTTTGAGAAAGCAGGGTTTATTGAGAAGATAGAAAAGCTCCCACATTTCTTTCCCCATTAAACTCTACATATAGTTGTTATTTGCTTAGTAAACAGGCACCCCTGGTGGCAGCAAGTAGGTAGTTCATGTCAACAGTGATGAATGGAGCTCTTATTCTGTGCCAGATATCCAGCATCATGTCCCCAGCCAGGCTTCCTTTAAAAGTCATCAGAGGAGAAAATGAATATACAGCAGAGTTTTCTACCCCTTCAGTGGACAGCAATACTCACCTGGTAAATGACCTTGGACAGATTTGCTAAGCAACCAATGTCAGAAGAATCATAGATTCGAACATTTGGATTGAACCTAGAAACGCCACCACATCTTGTAGTTTTCAAACTCTGTTCCATGAAATTCCACAATGTCTAAAACTTCTTGATTCTAATTTTAGTGTTCAGGAGAAGATTTCAAACTATTTTGTTTATTTGTTTGTTTATTTTTATTGATGGATATTAGATGTACACATTTTCATAGTGTATGTGATAATGTGATACATTCATATAATCAAATCAGGGTAATTGGGATATCAGCACCTTAAATATTTATCTTTATGCTAGGATCATTTGAATTATTGTCTTTCAGCTATTTTGAAATGTACAATGGATTAATGTTAACTATGGTCATGCTACTGATCTATCAAACACCAGGTCTTATTTCTTCTATCAAAGTGTATATTTGTAAGCATTTATAAACTCTTTTAAAAAGTCCAATAAATAGTAATGCTTCCACTAAAAATATATATCAGGTTTCTATATATCAAAGACAACCAATGCATTAACTTAGTCAAATTAATTTGGTTTTCTGCAGGCCTTAGAATAAAAGTCTCCTACTAACTTAAATACCCCAAGACTGCTGATTGAGTTGTTCTAAATTGTTATCATTTGCAACTTCTTGTCTGTAGAAATCAGGATTTTTTTCAACACTGTGCAACCAAAAACCCAAAGAAGAAAAGCTACAAATAATATGTCTATAAGTGCCATCTATAAGCCTGATTTCAAAATTTTCTATTCATCTCAGTGGTCTCTATAGATCTCCCAAACTTATTTTGAACTGTTGCATACTTGAACTTACAAAATTTATACCTAATTAAATTCTCATTTCTCTCTGCTTTATTCACTTTTCATTTGAAAAAGGACAAATAATTTCCTGTTTAAAAAGCTTGAAAACTACTAACCTAGATCAACCTATTTTCCAATACAAGCATTTTCTTCACAGCATTCCTGATTTTAAATTTTATGCAACTCCACTTGATCACATTCATGGAGGCACCCATGGGATAAGCTGCCATGCAAGATCCACAATAAATAGCTACTATATACATGATCTCACTGTCCCCCTCCCCATCCTTTAGAGATGAAGAAACTGAGTCTCAGAGGGGACAGTCACTTATTCTAGGCTACAGGATTGTAAACAATGGAGCTAGAATTGAAGTACAAGTCTGTTTTACTAAGACACTGGTGTGTGTGTGTGTGTGTGTGTGTGTGTGTTTTAAACTAACTTGTGTGGGCTCTCAAGGACTTTGTTAGCCCAGGGTAAAAAAAAAAAAAAAAAGTGTTTATTTCCTGCATCTTCTATGGGGAGATGAAGCAATGATCAGAGTCTGATATCAATGTCATCACATCTAACTTCTTAGATTTTTTTCCTTCTCAAAACACCCAAATAGTCCTCCATTTAGCGTATTTTTTTTTTATTGTTGCTTTTAAATATTTAAGCCCTATTAGTGCTTGATTCTAGTGAAGTTTTCCAGCATGTATCAGATTTGGAGGGCCTGAAACAAGGTTACGATATTTGCTCTTCAGGAGACCTTGTGAGATAGGATCCTTCAAGATGTCTTCAAGGAATTGATGGAGATTCAGTTCCCCAGAAGCAGATTCGAAGACAGATACTGGCATGTAGGAAATTCAACAGCTGTGGAAGGGAAGAGAAAGGAAGGAAGTGGAATTGAGCAAGGGAGAAGCTGGGCTGCAGTGCAGTTCCAGCTATGGAGTCATTGGACCCTAAGGGAGCTCTGAACCCAGAATGGACCTTCAGAGTTACCATAGTTGTGGTGGGAGAACCAGGTCTGTATATTCTACGCAGCACAGTCACTGGGTGTGATCTGTCCAAAAAGGGATGTGTATCCTTGGACAAGGAAGCTCTCTTCCATCAAGGCAACAACTGAGGACTAATACTAGCAGCCCTCCTGGGAGCTGGAAGGCTATGTTCCAACACCTGGGAGTGACCCGGGTGGTACACATAGTGTAAAAATATTTGGGGTTTAGATAGAAACAGCCCTTGAAAGAATAATGTAAGTGCGGGGGAGCAACCTGAGAGATCTTCTAGACAAACTTCTCATTTCACAGCTTAGGAATCTGTGGCTTCAAGGAAGGAAGTGATGGAATAATGATGTAATGATGATGATGTTTGCAAACCCCCCAAGCTGTTTACAACCCTCTTTGCCCTCACTTTTCTCTGCAGTAGAAGAGGGAAAACTAAGACTCACCAACCTGTATTCTCTCTGCAGACTCTGAATGACCAGAGATAGAGATAGAAGTCTTGCTGGAAAAGGCTTCTGGGAAAGTTTGTAATTGGTACCCACTGGGCTTGTCCCTAGCTCCTGGCCTGCCTTCATCCTTCCCCTTCCTACTGCCTGAGGGGGCGGCAGTCTCCTGCAACCATGAAGTTGAAAGTCCCTTGCTAAGACGGCTAAGCAGGAAGATAGAAGAGGATAGCCTTAAACTCCTACCTCTGGGTTTCTTGTTATATGAGAAAAAAATAAACTCCTGCCCATTTAAGGCAAGGAACAGCAATATTTTCCAATAGCTTATCAGTACTTGCTCTGTGCCAGGCGCTTCTTGAAGAACTTTATATACATTTTTCCAATTTTATCTCCACAGGAAAATTTTTCAAGAAAAGCTGTTTTTGACCCAATTTTTCGAGATGAGCATAGGTTCAGAGAACCTAAGTAACTTGTCCAAACTCAGACTATGTGATCGAACCAAGAGTTAGACTAGTCCTGACTCTGCACCCTAAATATTAAGCACTAAAGCAGGGACTGGGTTCAGCCATTTCTTTAAGAACAATTCACTTAATTTTGAAGTTTCTCTAAGATGACGTTCACATTTTTAAAAACTTGGATTATTTCATGGCCAAGGAACTCTGGTGGAAGCCCCAACAACTCTTTGTATTAAGGCTCAGTTTATTAAACTTATAAACTTATAAATCTTTCTCTTGAAAACCAGTGTTTTCTAAATATTTAAGAATTGATAAAAGATAATTATTGTATTTGTTAAACAATTTAAGTTGTGATTCTAAGTTTAATGCCATAGTTCTTGAACGTCTTAGCCAAAAGATAGAATTTAAAAACATACAGCAAATAGAAAACTTATTATTGTACTAACCTAATCTAAAACATCAATTACAGTTTAATTCATTAAAAAAATTATGTGCTTGTTTTATACCTTTCTATGGTTATTATAGAATATATTCATTTTAATGCCCTCTTATATTTAGTATATATTTTTCATATATTGTAGGAATTAAAATAATATTACTGTATTGGAATGTAAAAGAATACTGTTTTAGACTAGCCAAAGTTGCAGAGTCTTGGTAATTACGTGACTGTTTTTTAGTTGTGATACAGGGTCAGGAGTTTTCATTTTTATTTTTTTCCCTTAAGTTGATCTCATCCTTGTCTTAAGCTGAGCTTCTTTTTAAACTTTTTATAAGTAGATCAACTATTTATTTATTTAATTATTTATTTTTATATTTTATTTTAAAGATGCGGGGTACAATTCAGGATTAGGTACACAAGTAGACATCATACAGGTAAAGTTTGAGCCTCCCTTTTGTCCCCACTTTGCCTGGTTTGATATTAGATACGCTTATTGATGTTGTGACCCACCCCCACCCAGGCAGTTACCTGCTACAGCCAAACCATTTGTTATAATATTATTGTAAATTTTCAGAGTCTGCTTATGAGTGATTCTTTTTAAATTTAAAGCATAACTTGTTACATCAATAAAACACTTTAAGTTATGTCTTTTACTTGAGACTTAGTATTTATTGGAATCTGGTGAAGAACAGCTGGAGAGCACACTGCAGATCCCTTCTGTTTCATGTACATGCCTTATTGTCCCATTGGACTTCATTTGCGAGCGTAAGTTCAAAGATAAAATGATTAAAAATTTCAAGATAGTGATTAACAGAGCGGTCAACCCAATGTGGAGTCCTAAGCGACAGCACACATCTGGTGCCTATGAGGCCCTGTCTGTAAATGGATTTTAGAAACTGAATTCTTTATTTTTTGAGTCAGGGTCTCACTCTGTTGCCCAGGCTGGAGTGCAGTGGCATGATTACAACAATCACGGGTCACGGCAATCTTGACTTCCTGAACTCAGGAGATCCTTCTACATTACCCAGGCTGGTCTTGAACTCCTGGGCTCAAGCAGTCCACCCACCTTGGCCTCCCGAAGTGCTGGGATTACAGGGGTGAACCACCACACCTGGTCTGTAGAAACTGGATCCTTTAAAATGGCAAAACTCACATTGCAATCTACTCACAAAAAGTGAGATTTGTCAAAACTCTTCCTTAGCCTGGGAAGTATTTTTATCCTTCTTAGCAAGTTTGAGCTTTCATTTCTAACCATCACTTCTTAAGATCGTTATCCAAAAATGTTGAGCCATCCTGTTTGAATAGAATTGAAAATCCAACCTTTGATTTAGTAAATTCATCCTGTTTCCTAAGCTCCCTTTGAGAGGATTAATCAGACAGTGTGAGGGTGAGAGTTCACCAGTAAATTAGTTGTAGAGCTTTCACTTAGCTGAATTATAAATGGACTGGAAAACTCTTGAAAGCTAGAGGGGGAAAATATCACATGACCCAGACAAAAGAATGTGAGACAATGAAAGTACTCAACTCTATAGACACAGTGGACTCTACGACGTTGATGTCTGAGACAGAGAATCTGTGATGCCCAGGATGATTGTTGAGAATTAAGACTATCCATGGCCATCCCTACTTCCTCCTGCAAATCCTTTTGTCACAGGACAACCTAATGACATACCCAGAGCCTCTCTAGAGCACCATGAAAGACAAAGGCCAAAAAAGGAGGAGACAAGGAAGCAGGACTTCAGAGTCAGCCTCATAAACTGCTTTAATAGCATATAATCTTCAATTTGAGTGGCTGCCTTCAAGCACAGGATTCTCTCTGGCCTCAGGCACACCTATAGGTCATCATGGTGGGAACTCTGGGAGAGTCACAGCAGAGGTGTGTTATTGTTGGTGTCACAAAGGTTACTTCTAGATATAAGATGCCATAGGTATTCACTTATGTTCAACAGACATTTGTGTTTCTTACAGACAGTGTACTTGGGTCAGCCTGTCTAACCTTGAAGCATGTATTATGAAAACAGGATGGAGGGAAGTTTTGAAATAAGTCCTCTCTCCTTGGAGACGTGTCATGATCATGAGAGGGGGAAAGGAGACACTTCCAGTTTTCTTGTCTGAGGGTCAAGACTTATTATTTTTAAAAGGAATATATATGTCTTGAAAAATGCAATTGTACCTAATAGAATGAAGTAAAAATAAATTAATATCATCCCACCACATTTAATGTGTTTCTCAGAGGTAAACATTTCGAACAGCAGGTTTTTGTTTACACACAAATAGAATCATACTTTTCTGATTCTGCGACTTTCTTGATTCAGTGGAAAGTAGACTAGGGCATCATGGTTTACCTCATGCCTTTTGGTGATTGCATAGCATTTCATTATGTAAATGAGTCTGTCCATTTCTCTCTGCATTTCATTGCTGCAATGAACACCTTCTAGTCTCAGCCCTTCCTAGCATCCTTGAATCAGACAATTCCTTTAGAAAAGCTTCAGAATTCTTCAGGGCTGCTTTATTTTTTTGTTTTATATGTCCAAATGAAAAATTTATATCCTAATTCTAAAGCTCAAATCAAAGTCTTAATAAAATTATTCCCTGGACTCAGCACCTAGATTGATGTCCTGATCCCTAGGAAAACAGAATTGCTCCCAGGTGGTTCCCTCTAGGTACTTTCATTACAATTTGGGCAGTGATGATGCTAATCATGCTGCCAGGAATGGAGATACACAGTAATCCTAGTTGTGGTTTGTCCCCAAAATCTTTTGATACTTTTTCATTGGCATTTTGTCCAATGATCTCTTCAATTCATTTTGACTCTACTCAGACAACTTATCTATTGCACCTTATACAAAATCAGTTGACATTCTTTATTTGCTTTTACCTCTCTTCCTCTAAGCTTTGGACAGCCTTTTTTTTTTTTTTTTTTTTTTTTTTTTTTTTTTTTTTTAACCTCTGTCTCAAGTGTTCGTCTAGAGTTTTAGTGTTTGGGGATTTTGCTCTTAGTTATGTGTATCTGAGTTTTGCACTTTTATTTTCTCTCCACATGGATCATTGCATTCTCCAGCAGACACAGATGTCATTGTGCACTCCAGCTTTGCATCTGGTGCCTGTCCACACTGAAGTGGGCCCATGACAAATGGCCTTATGGCCTATGGCTGTATCGTTGAGCTCTCAGCTGATCATACCATCAAGAAACTAACAGCCCTGCCCACAATAAACAAATCTAGAAAAGATCCCCCCAAAAAGTCCCTTCTTAAGAAGACATTCTTGAGTTTTTCACTTAAAGAAAAGCAATTTATAACATTAAAAAAAGATTATTATTTGAATTCTTTTTACCATATACATGTACTACCTATTAAAATTATTAATTCAATTTATGTTTTAAAAATTATCTTTCTGGTTTTCTGTGTACATATATATAGGTGTGTATTTTATTAAGTAAAATTTTCTGTGCTATAGATCACACTATGTTCATTCACAAGCGTATAGAAAACTGAACCTTATTAACATGAATTCACTTAGAAGATAATGGGTTGGACCATTATGATAAGCAGATGGGCTTCAGCTTCAGCAAAAAAAAAAAAAAAAAAAGCAGTTCTTTTGTTTCTACCTGGTTGTCAGTCTGTGTCCAAGCACCTCTTGGACTGGAGGAGAATAAGGGAAAATATTTGTTGGGAGCAGGGTTATGCTGATAGCGATGTTGATAGTGGTGGCAGTAATAAACTGACCTTGTTGGAGAGGACTGCCTCTCCCCTGGAAGTCTACTTACCTTACTGCAAACAACAAGCAGGCATTCTGCCTGCCTGAAATCCTGGTTGTAAAAATGTATTTTCTAAGTTGATCTGGTTGTAAAAATTTATTTTCTAAGTTGATGCTCAGTACTTTATGTTTACAAGCGCAATTCAAGGTTGAATTGAAAGGACTCATCATTTATAACAAAGGGCATAGCATTTTAAAGCAATCTTCCCAGTTTAATTCATTATAAAACTCTTTAATTGAAAAAAAGAAAAAGCCTACATTTCAGCATGTCTCAGAAGAGTAAAAGATGGAATCACCAGATTAAACAGCATTTGGGGACCATAAGCACAAAGCAACCCTGGGGGAGCCTGCTGAGCTAACTTCCAATGACTTGTCTTCTTTCTTTTTTGCTTCAGCACATCCTTGTGAGCTCTACTGCCGACCCATAGATGGCCAGTTTTCTGAGAAAATGCTGGATGCTGTCATTGATGGTACCCCTTGCTTTGAAGGTGGCAACAGCAGAAATGTCTGTATTAATGGCATATGTAAGGTATTGGGTATGTTTCCTTAATCTACAACTTTATAAAATCCTGGCTTTAATTAATTCAGGAAGTCAGACATTCTAAGCTTGTGCTTTTATGGCATTTACATCTCCTTTGGCTTTTATGTATAATCTGTAAGACAAAAAGACAAGTCCTCCCAGTGTCCATCAAAGTCACAATTTGGACTGAATACTTGTTCCTCCTGTTCTCATCTTTGTTTTCTGACTGGTCGATATGCACTATATTATTTTAGGCATTGAGCAGAAGCAAATTGAAGAGCCAAATTAAAAGAAAAATTATTAGAAAAAGGCAGCCCGGATTACTTCAGTGGCATTAAATTTAAGAAAAAACCTGAAATTAATAATAGTTTGTATGGTGCTTTTTACAAGGCATTTTTGCATTTAATTCTCCACTGATTATCAACATGAGCTTCTTGGAGAGATGCCACGACAGTAGCTATAAACCAGGCTTCTGATTTTTATGTAATTTTCCACATTCCATCTTTATATAAATTATTTAATTTATCTAAATAATGTATTTATCTAAATAATTTATTTGTTTAAATTATTTAGCATTCAAGTATTTGTCAATGTTTTAAGTGGATAACCATTAAAAATTTTTTTCTCATTGCTTGCGGTTTATTTGATTAGTAGCAAGTCTTGTGATCCAACATCCAGTCATAAGTTTCAGTTTAAAGAGAAAGTGTTTTTATTCAGTTAAAGAAAGGAGCTTTAATCATTTAATAAAGCATAACGGTTTAGCACTGGAACTCTAGATTATGAGCTCAATACTATTATTTACTAACTGTATGATCCTATACATCTCTCTATGAGTCAGTTTTCTGTCATAAAATTGGGGTATTAATTATCTCCCTACTTGAGGTTGTCAAAAACATTATATAAGATCTGTCAACCTAAATAACAAACAGAGAGAGGTTCTCTAAAAAAAAATAATGTTCATTTGGGAATAGGGCATTGCAATGGGAATACACATGCCATAGTAAACTGTGTGCACATTCATGGAGGTAAAGGAAGACAAAGGTTTTTAAAGGAAATTATAATGAGGATTACATAATTATTTTTGAAATAATTATCCTTGGCAACAAAGATCAATAACAAAGGTGATGCCATCTCAAGGTTGACAGGTAGTTTCTTGGTAGATGTCCTTGCAGAAGAATTTTGTGTGTAAGGTTGTGATAGCCTTTGAACTAAGTTGTGTATTTTGCAGAGTCTTTTTTGTATCAGCTATACAAGTATGAGAACCCTCTCTTCATGGCCTTCCCTGGCTATATTTGTCAGGGTTACTTATCGGCAACTCCATTTTGATTCTGACAACTTTCACAGATCCTGTATGTTAAGTCCTTAAAAGCCCTGATGTGCAATGAACTCTCAATACATTTTTTGTTTTAAACAAATATTTTCTCATAACTTTTTTTCCACTGAATAGAACTATTCCCCACGAAAAGCTCTTGCCCATAAATGTTCAGCACCCTGGGAAGGTACATATTTCTCTTTGAAGTTGCTTTTTGATTTATTTTGTTCAAGCACTTGTTTTCCCATCACAAGCTAAAGATGCTGCTTCTATACATGCAGAGTTATTTAGGACTAATAGATAATTTTAGCATCATGTTCATTTCTTGGTGGCTGAAGTCCCCAGTCCTAGCTGCATATAATAATCATCTGGAGAGATTTCAAAACATCAATCTCCAAGTCCCAGAGATTCGGAATTAATAGGTTTGAGGTAGATCCCAGACATTAGTAGTGTTTGAGGGCTCTCCATGCTATTACATTTTATGATAGCAGTCAAGATTGAGAAGCATTATAATTTGGGCATCTTTCTTGAAGCCAATCTAATGAGCCTAATAGAATAAGCCAGATTCCCTCAGTTTGTCTTCCTCTTTCTGGGAGTCAATTAAGGCCTTTTAGAAACTATAATTGCCCACTTTCTGTCTAGACCACACTTGAGTAAAGTTTTTAAGCTGAAAAAGGATGTCGAATCAAATATACCTAATAGCTTAGATACAATTTATCTTCAAGGATCCAGGTTGTAGGCAGTTTCAGCCTCCTTATTTATGTGTTCATCTTATTTGTTAGTGTCCGTATTCATTTATTACAGCTTTTTCAAAGGGAATTGAATATGTATTGCAAAAAGATATACCTTCAGAAAAAATATATGCAGTGTTTGTCTAATCCACTTTCTTTATAGATAGGAAAATGTTTGCTTTGAAATTATATGTGCCAACAGTTTGGCATGTTAGAATTGCAGATTTTGTAGTCAAGGAAATTATCAAGTCCTGATCAGAACTGAATTTGTTCTGGGAAGCACCTATTAATATCTGTGCCCCTCACCTCCTCCCATCTTTTTAAAATGAATACTGAACTTTCCCAAACTTGTTTATTAAAGATATAAATAGAAATGCTGACTTTTCAGGATACCTTCCATTTTTAATCACCAGTATGTCATAGGATAAACTTTTATATATATGAGCAGATGCCCCATCCCCACTAGTCCCCTCTTCCAGCTCTGAAATCTCACACCCATACAAACTGTCTCAGGCTGGCCTGCTAATCTTCCTGCTCTCTTCCTCTTTCTCCGGGTAACCAATTCTTTGACTTCAGCTTTTGAACTCTTACCTTTTCCCCCAGTTTGCATAGCCTTGGCTTAATTTTCTTCTCAAATAGTCCAGATGTCCTGACCTATCACATCAGCTGCTTCCTGGACACCTGCTCTTAATATTCCACCAATCTCTTGCCCAGCCCCTTGGAGTGGAACAACTCAACCACAGGCCTTTTTTGATCTTCCGATCAGCCTACTGTACACTTCTTAAAATAAAAGTTCAACCTTATGAATTTGTGTCATTACAAAGTCAATGTCTTCAGTCCTAGCTGAGCTCTTATACCTGGCAATCTTCCTACCTGTCTCAGTTAGCTCTCTCCTGCCTTCCTCTCTGAAACTGTCCTGAACCTCCTTTGCTCTCTCTCAAGGAGATTTTGGCCAATTCAGTGGTATGCTGAACACCACTAAATCAATTGCTTTGGCCCAGACCTCTCTCTAGAATTCCAGATCCAGTCTCTAGGTCCTCAAAGATGCAATAGTTGCTTCAATCTTAACATCTCTAAGTTAAATTATACCCTGTTCTTACTCCAGCTGTTTTCGTATCATGCCTTTTTGTAAATGATGCTAAATCCATCTATTTAGATGTCTAGCAAAAAAAACAATAAGTCATTCTAGGTTTCTCCTCAACTCTCTTTCCACATTTAATTGGCCACTATACCACAATCACTCCATCATAATCACCATCACCACAATCATCACCATCACCACCACCACCACCACCACCATCACCCCTACCATCACCATCGCCACCACCACCACTGCCATCACTCCCACCACCATCATCACCACAACTATCACCACCACCCTCACCACCACCAGCATCACGACTATCACTACCACCACCACCACCATCATCATCACTACGGCTAATAACTGCTATATATATAGCATATTATTTAGTTTAGCTTATCTCTTTAATCAGAGCCTAAATTCTTATCAAGTATACTTAGTGCTCACAATGTCTTGTTATTTTTCTTCTTAAATTTCTTCTAAATCCATCCTTTATTTACTTCTCTTTATTCCTGGTACTAGTGCCTGAATTTAAACCCCATTATTTTTTGCCTAGACAACAGTAATCATCTCCAACTGGTCTTCTACCAACATCATCACCACCCCCATCCCCCCACCATCACTATCACCATCACCCTACCATCACCACCACTCCACCACCATCACCATCACCACCACCATCACTCCCTCAACAAATATATACTCTGTGCCTAGAGGCCATATACTGCTTCAACACTGGAAATATAATAGTGGACAAGACCTAGTGCCTGCCAAGAAACTTGAGTCTCCCAGCCTCCTTGACTTCAGGCCTGTCCAGTCTCTAGGGAATTCTTCACTTTGGCCTAAATATCATTTGAAATATTATTTTGGTTGTTACATCCCTGCTCAAATTCTTTAGGTGGTTGTCTATGACATTCTACGTTAAGTCTAAGTTCCTTAACATGATACTCACAGCTCATTATTACCTACTTCCTTCACAGTATCAAGTCTATGCTTGTACCCCAGAGTCCTGTCTTCCAATTTTCTAAGTTATTGCGTATTCTTCTGATTGTGTGCCTGTGTTCATGTCATCTTCCTTGTTTGAAATGCTTTTTCTTCTTTTGTTAATTCATTCTTAAAGACTCAGATGGAGGATCATCTACACTGGAAAACTTTACTGTCTTGGTATATGTTCTTTTCGAGGAAAGGATTTGAGTGAAAGGAAGTTTGGGGGCGGGAGAAATACCAGTATTGATTGGGGGAAGTAAGACAGGACAAGGAAGAAAACCAATAAAAGCTTTGTTATCAAGCCTCTGTGGGTAACTGTAGTACACACCTTTTAGGGAACTCCAGGAAACAGCGTAGAGTACACCCAGAGTTATCCCAACCACATCCCTGCCAGTGTTTGGCTGAGGGCTGCTTCCAGGTGCAGACTCTTCTGGCTCATCCAGCATGTGAGTGGAATGTGCTTCTACAGCCAGAAAACAGCACTTGGGCAGGAGCTTCCAGTAGGCAGCATCTGCCTGGCAGAGTGAAGCAGAGGGGATATGATCAGGTTCCGACATGGTGTGTTGTGCTGACCTCTTGTGTAAAAACGTGCCCTCTCTGCTGCCTTCATCCTATGCTTTCCATCACACTTCATACTCCCAAGACTGCCAGTTCTCTTGCCCCTTTTTTTACTCTGTTTTATGGACTCTTTGAGAACATAAATCAGGTTTTGTTTTCCTCTCCAGAGCTTCAATTTTTAACTTTGAACCTCAAAGGCATTAATATATATTGGGTTAATGACAGTCCCTTCCTTTAAGGCACGATATATGGAGTATTAAAATCTTTTTCAGTATTCCACAATCATGTACACCCAGCCCCAGAATCCTTTTCTTTGGATATTTAAGGGCAGGCTAGGTCTGGATTGGTAACTATTTTCCCAACTTCAGTATCTTATACTTTTGCTTTAAAAAATTACTTTGACAGTTCACTACTAGTTTTGTTCTTAATGTATCTAAAATGACACGGGCTGGTATTGTGACCCAGGGAAGTGCTCCTTAAAGCACCACTTTAAAAGTGGTTGCACCAGTCTCCTAGAATGTACTTTAATTGATCCTGGAAATTGAAATTTGAAGTCAACTGACGGTGACCACAGACAAGGCCTTGTCTTTTGTTCCTCTTCACGAACCACCTATTGTATAGAAAAGTAGAGTGGATACTGGTTGGTCAGTCATGTGCATGCCTTAGGGCTTCTCCTTGACCCAACTGGTCAAAGCTTGGATATAAAGTAACCCAGCACTGAGCTTGGCCCTGTACATCATACACACTGACTTATGACTGAGAAATCATTACTAGTGATGAAGCCTTGGCACATTCAACTCTCAGGCATGCTCACACATCTATGGGGAACACAGAGCTACCTTGATGGATGCTGTGATAACAGGTAGCCTGAGAGGTGATTTGTATAACATCAGTAAAGGCTTGTCTTTTTTTGTTTGGTGCTTTGAGAATTTTTAGCAAACAATTTTTCCAAATAATCAAAGCTTCTTCTAGAGTCAAGACCTCTTTTATTTTTGCCCATTATATAAAATAAGTTTATCTAAAATGGATTTTAGCCTTTCCTGTAGAGTAACATGGGTCATTTGGAGCCCATTTTCACTGCCTCCCTAAATTTGTGTGACCTTGAACAACTAAATGAACCTCTGAATGCCTCAGTTTCCCTTTCTGAAACATGAGATCATAATGGTTCTTACTCCTGATGATTGTCAGCCTAAAATAACACAGAAAGGAGCTTAGAACAATACTTAGCACATAGTTAATGCTCAAAAAGTACTCATCATTATTACTATTACCTCTGAAAAAGTACATATGAAATATTTGGATGGTATGCGGAGGAGAAGAAGGTTGTGCAACTTCACAGAAAATGATCTAGAAAACGATCAAAGTGCCATAGTTGTGGGAGGTAAAATGTGGGGCTCATTGGAGGTGATGGGATGATTACAAGAAAGAGGCTAGAGGCTAAGTAATGTGAGTACTTAGAGACTAATTATGGTCCCCCATCTCCAAAACAATTGTTTTAATTAAAGAAAACTTTATTATCAATATTATGCCCTTCCTACCAGCTAGCGGATATTATGGGCCTGTGCCCTTCAATATGGTAGCCACTAGTCACAGGTAGCCATTTAAAATGAAATTCAATAAAATTTGAAATGCATTTTTAATGCTGCACTAGTTACATTTCACGTATGGAGTTACTTAAATTTAAGTAAACTACAATTAAATAAAATTAAAAATGTATTCCCTCAGTTGCACTATCCACATTTCAACTGCTCAGTAACCACATATGGCAAGTGGTTACTGTACTGAACAGCACAGACTTTAAAATGCTTTCATCATCACAGAAAGTTCTTTCGGACAACACTGATATAGATATTATCCTTACAAATGAATTTTTTCAACTAAAGACTTAATGTTATTAAAGTGTTTAGTCTCTGGAGATAAATTCCTTATTGTCATTTATTCCATGATGCATTTTTCTGAGAAAAGTCTTCTCATCGAGCAAATGGAAGCTCAGCCCAGAAGGCAGGAGAGAGTGCAGATGTAGAACTCTCAAAGGTGTTAGAAGATGTCATGGAGGGATAAAGGGAATATGAGAAACACTGAAGACAGAGCCTTCTTTTGTATAAGAATTTGTACTTATATGAGCATTACAGTTTTTGAGTGTTTCTATGTCAGTTTCTCATGTAGCCTTCACTTAATTCTAAGAAGTCAATAGCATGACCTCTCATTTCCCCGAGTAAAATAAAGACCCAGAGAAATTCGATGATTTATCTAAGCTTGAGGGCAGGGCTTCATTTTTATCCATATATTCTCATTCAATGAATGAATGAATGATGCATCTAACTTAGGACTGGTGAGGGCCAAAACCCAAATGAGAGTCCTAGTCTCTGAGGTCATCTCCAGGGGTCTTCCTGCCGTTCCATAGCTTCCTCAGGGCAACCATAACTAGATCACTCAGGAAAGCTAACCAGCACGACAACTGCAAATCCACACTGAACACACTCATCTCCAAAATGAGCCTCAGTCTGTGTTTGAATTAGCTTTGAATTACAGATGATGCCCTTGCCCTCCCTAGAAGAAAACTAGTAAACCACCACTGTAACAAAATGAGATCTGGCATCCAAGAGGCCTAAGCTTAGATTCAGGCTCTAGGGATAGTGAGATCAGACGGACCATCCAGAAGCAGATGGTGAGGGTCTGGTTGGAGACTCTGGCAAAGGACCAGGCAGCTGGGCTGGAGGCCTTCAGCCAGGCAGTGTTCTCAAGTCAGGTGTCCTGGGGTGCCTCACACACCAGCAGGGCTTGGAAGAAGATCCCCTGACAGAGGTGTCTCCTGAGAGTGGACTTTAAGGTCCAGTATAAATTAAGTGTGGGAGAGGGTGGTGGATGGTTGTTACATAAAGAGATTCAGTGTGAGAGACCCAGAGGAATAAATAAGGCTGCCTGATGGTGTGCCTGGAGAAACAGAGATGGTTGTGGTAGGGGTCGCTTGTGCCAGTAAGGATGTGAGGCTCTACCTTTAGGGCAGTGCAGAGCCATCAAAGAACTAAGAAGAAAGATGACAGGTTTTTAAATATGACTTCGGGAAAACTACCTAGCCTCTCTGGACTAGTTTTCCCATCTCAAATGAGCACAATAATATTGTTTTAGTTTTCTATCTCTGCCATAACAAATTACCACATATAATTTGGGTGACTTAAAAGAAATATATTATCTCACAGTACTGATGCTATAAATCTGAAATCAAGTTGTCAACAGGGCTGCATTCACTCTGAAGGCTTCAGGGAAGAATCCTTTCTTGCCTCTTTCCTGGCTTCTAGGGGTTGCAGATGACCATTGAAATTCGTGGCTTGCAGCTACACATTCCAATTTCTGCCTCCATCTTTGCCTGGCTATCTTCCTTCTGTATGTCTCTGTCTACAAATCTCTCTCTTCTTATCAAGACCCCAGTCATTGAATTTAGGGTCAACCTAATCCTGTATGACCTCATCTTAATTTGATTACATCTTCAAAGACCCAAATCTCCAAGTAAGGTCATACATGGCGGGGGGCGGGGGGGGGGGGAGTTAAGACTTAAGCATATCTGTTTAAGGGACACAGTTCAATCTACAGCAAATACTTACCTTGACAAGTTATGGTGAGGAAAGCTTTCTGTTGCTGTCTTATTTGTTAAATGGCGATATTTAATGAATAATCCTGTTCTTTTTGGCTAAGCGTAGCTCTGTCCCACCTTCACACTTAAAGTTTCACTGGCTGGGAAAAAAACAGGCATTCTCCAATCTCTACTTTTGCCAAGGACTTGAGAAGAAATGATTATGTTCCAGATGGATTAGATCATGGTGCCAGTTGGTATTTCAGTTCTTAATCACTTAAGAAATTGGAAATAAAACAATATTAACTCCTAAGTGAAAAATGAGAACTGGTGAGAATACCTCTGACTTATTTAATCATGGAGGGCTAAATGCCTGGTGAAAGGCTGGGGCCTGATTTCCCTAAGTCATTCTCCAGGTAGCATGCTCTTCAGTGCAGTTTCTTCGGGGTCAAGAACTGATGATACAATGGGAAGTGAAAGGGATTTTTACCCCCAAGCACACTACCCATTGGGGTGTCTGTCTGGCATCCCAGAGTCACATCAGCAGAGAGCCAGCTTCCTGAAGTCTGACTGTCCTGAAGTCATTTTGTACATCAGGTAGCAGAAGCAGAGTCGCCTTTGATTCTGCTGACAGCAGAAAGACCATATTGTCATGCCTGAGCATGTGTTATGAAGAAGAACAGTGAAGCCTGTTTCTTTTCCCCTCTAGAGCCCCTTATGTTTTATATGCAACTAGGTAGACCAGTTTAAGCCTTCACAGACCTTATGTTAGATATTTAATTCCATTTTTATTGTACTGTGTGCAACTGGCATGAAAACCAAATCAGATGAGTCTCTGCAAAAACCCATTTAATATGCAATGGGACAGAATATTGGGGACATGGGTGTGTCTTCTTCCCCTAACCCTTCCCTCCCAGTTAGGCAGGCAAATATTGTTTAGAAATATGACTGTGCATTTAGGAAGAAAGACTTGGGCTCCAGATGTTTGTTTTTCTGGCTTGCTTTCCTTTATTCTTCACATTTTAAAATATCTATTCCTTTCTTGGTAGAGATTAAAGAAAATACTTTAAAATTAATATGTCTCAAAGTAAATTTCCCTGGCTCGTTCCAAATCAATGAAGAAATGAAGATCACTGGGAATATGATTGTGAAGGTCAACTTGTTAGAGGATGCTGAAGCTTGATGTAAACACAATGTTTGTGAAGGGCTGGCATTACTCGTAACTACTGAAAGCACATGTCCAGCACATTGCTTCTCTTTCCATTGTGATGAGCATAATTAAGTTTACTTTTAAAAAAAATCTCTTGGCACTTTATTTTTTTCCCCAACTGAGTCAAGTAGCACAGTCTTTGAACTGAAAGGAAATTAGAGATGGCTAACCTAAGGAATGCAACTATTTTTTTCTATAAGTAGGCATTGATTCTCTCTTTAACTTATAGAGTCTGTATTTAAAGGCTCAAGCTGTACTTCCTTTCAGTAGATTTGAGATGGCTTTAAAGTTAAAAAGAAAATAACCTTTGAAGATCAAAAAGAAAAAAAAAAGCCTACCTGGACACGACTCTTCTTCCCAAACAGCACAGAAAATTATAGCTAAAGCAATATGGTGTAGTGTTCCCTTGTATTCATGGATGAAAGCAAGCTACAGACAGGTTCAGCTGAAAGTCAGATACATTTCATGACTTTCAACCTAACTGCCATGATCCTTCAGTACATGATTCTGCAAGACACCTCATGGCTCTCCTTTTCCAGGCTGAGAACACACCTGAAAGAGACTTGCTGTCCCACTAACTTTGATTCCAATATCTTTTCACAGATTTTTGGAACTGTGCTCAACTGTGCCTCTGACTTGGGAAACTGGAGACCTTACTCATTTTATGCCTCTGCAAAAGTATTTCCTTTACTATGGTGGCTGCTTTAGCTATTTATCTGGGTGCCACCAGAAGCACACACTTGTCCTTTTATCCTCGTACCTCCTGCCCAGTTTTGTAAAGAACTTAGGGGGAAAGGAGAATCCACAGACCAAGGCTTTTTGTTCATTTATCCTCTGTCTCTCTTCTCTGCAGATGGTCGGCTGTGACTATGAGATTGATTCTAATGCCACAGAGGACCGCTGTGGCATATGCCTTGGAGATGGCTCTGCCTGCCAGACCGTGAGAAAGATGTTTAAGCAGAAAGAAGGATCTGGTAATAAACAAACAAATAATCAAAGTGCTGGGTACTGAGAATGAGGGGCAAGATAATTGATCAATTCTTAGTTCTTGTTTTTGTATTCTTAAAACAGCTTGTAATTTTCAAAACATTTAGATTGGAATACAGCCCTCACTTCAAAGAGCTAAGGGTTCCTTGGCAGTTTTAGGAAAAGGGTTTGCTGAGCAAATGCAGGACACTTCACTGTGACATAGAGATCTGAAACAGCCTGGTGGCTGCACACAGGAATGAGTATAAGAGTGTGATCCCTCAAAGAAGATCCCCTTTGGGAAAAGTTATCACAAGTGGCTAAAACCAGTGGCATTGGAGCAGACCAAGAGCTAGGGGAGAGAAAAACTAATTGAGAAGGCTGCAGACACAAGGGCAGGTACTATAAGTAAGAGCACACAAGCCAACAGCGGATTTAAAGGGAAAAAAAAAGAGTCTATCTTCAATTCAAAACCAAAGACAGGCAAGGCAAAGTTGCTTCAGCTCTCATTCACTCCCAATTACTCCCTGTAAGGGGTCCCACCCAGTGGTCCCTCATTATTCTCCAAGTGGCTCCTCCACCTAGCATTCCTCCTTACTCATATTCTGCTGTTATTTTCCCAGAGTTGCCTTTTACAGGATTTCTTCTCTGTGCAACTTTGCACTACTGATAGGCTTCAGATAGTGAAAAGTCTACCCTCATCCCAAATCACCTAAGACCGCATGAAGATGTGCCTTCAGGTACAACACTTAGGCTCTTTTGGCACCCCCTATGATTTGTAGCTGGTGAGATTGTGAGAGAAAGGCTGGGTTGGGCCCGGAGATGGTAAAAACAACTCAGGGTATTTTGACTTGAGCTACCACAGATATATCCCAAGACAAGAATTATTCAGAGACAAATAATTTGAGAGTTAAGGGATCCTGAAAAATGCCAATAGAACAATGGGGAAGTGACGCAGGGGAAGAAAGGCAGTCAAGAGTGTATCATTAAGCCAATTACCTTTATATGGGAGCAAGTGTAGGACCTGCACATCTGAGTGTTCCCACTTACGGGTTGAAGGAGTTGAGATGGTACTCACCACCTCCTACCAGTCATGAGTTGAGGCTACTCCAGGGAGATTGGGCTCTTAATTCTCTGGAATCCAGAAAAATGCAGATGATGGAAGCAGGGAGTCTAGCGTGCACTACAGCAGTAGGACTTGAGGGGAGAGGGGCAGTGTCCACCTCAGGAGTGATGCTCAAGACAGGAAATAATAGCTACTTTCCGATATAGTGAAGTCCTGTTTTCCTGGATCCTGGGCAAAGCAATGCCTCTCCTAGACATGCTTGCTACCCAGAATCAAGTTACCAAGTAGAATCTCAAGAGCACCAAGTGTGTTCTTCACTTGATTACATGACTTCTTGTTCCCTAGTAAACATAACAGCAGGTAACCTAACTTTGTTTCATTTCTATCACTATTTTTTTTCTCACTTTTGACTATTGAATTGCTAAAGTTAAGTTGTAAAATGTAACGCTTGTCCTGCCCTTTAGAATGATTATTGTAAGATTGTGTTTCATGTTTTGATTGATAACTTTATTGTAAATGAAAATGCCCTTTGAATTACTTATTAGGGATGTGAATGATAACCCAGTGTGTCTTAAGCTTATGATTAAGCACCCTATGGTAGCTAATGTTTTTTAATCTTTATGAAGGTGTTCTGTAAATATTTTTCATTATTTAGATGTGGTTTTTATTTACTTGAGCTATAAACAGTCACACTTAAAATCACATGTCTGCATTTAACCTACTTCTTTATCTGTGGGATTCCTATCTTTGACCTGTGATATGCTGTGCTTCTAACATAATGAGACTCCTTTGGCAACTGCAGTTGTCATCCCATAATCTCCTCCACTTAACCGTTTAATCCCTTAGGAAATTAGACTCTAGTTTTGGGTTCTTTTCTCTGCTCTGGTCTCTTGGGAATGAGAAAAGGGCATCAGAAGTGTCTTAAGCCTCCCTCCCACCCACACACCTACCTCAGAAATTTCAGTGCCTCTAGCTACATGCCCACCCCTGAGCATTTGACATCTCCTTTTGCCTTTGTATTTTCAGTTCACTTTCCCCCATTTCCCTCTTCTGCATTTTGTGTCCACTAGCTTCTAGAAAAAGGATTGTGGTTGGTCAGCATTTTACAAGATTCCACTACCTTACAACCCTCTTTTGAAAGAATTGAGGCTAAAACTCTAAATCTAAGGCAAGGCAAGTTCAACTTCTCAAATGATTTAGGCACATTTATTTTTATGTAGTTTTTCTCACTCTGTTATTTGTAAGCCTGTGAAATATGGGCTTGTATCTAAACTGAAAACCTACGTGTCACTGCCTTCAAGCCAGGGATCAGAGATGGATCAGCTTTTCTCAGGAGCCTTCTCACATGAAGCATGAGATCTTGGCCTGTAGTGAGCATGGTCTTGCTTGCCATAAATAGACAGCAAAAATTAAAAAAAAGACAAGCTGGCCCTTATAGATAAATCACTCAGGGTTACTAGTATAACTTCTTGAGCACATTTTTACTAGAAGTGACAAAGACTGGAGACCAAAATGCTGGTGAATCAAGTCCTTGTTTGTAGAGTGCAGAGAACAGTTGGATGAGGTGTGTATTAGCACCAATAATCCATGGTATCTCTTACAATAATGTCTTCAGAAATGAGGTCCTATCCTCTCCCTCATCCTCAAAGATTCTGAGAGTTCTTTTATCCCAAGACTGGGATAGTGATGGGACACTTTCTCCAGGTGGTTCCCTTGGGCCCAGAGACTTTTTATTTGAGGTCAAAATTACGTCTCTCTTCTTCCCGCAATACTGGTACAAGTGGCTACTCTGGAGAATATGCAAGAAAATTGATTTTTCTGAATGAATATGTTCATCGTTCTTAATACAGTTGACCCTTGAACAACACAGGTTTCAACTGCACAGGCACACTTAATACAAGGATTTTTTTCAGTAAATATATTGGAAAATTTTTTGGTTCCTCTGGAGCTGCCAGTTTGAAAAATGAGGCTGAGATTGTGACCTGCATCCAGTTTCTGAGCAAATTGTTCCTGATAGACAGGCTAGGGTTTGACTCTCAGGACCCCATAATACTTTAGTGTCAGAAGGAGATGGAAAAATCAAAGCACTTTCAGGTGACAAAGATGAGCATCTTACTGGTTGGGCCAAAAAGTCTAATGTATATCCAGTGGAAAATGACCACAACAGTGTCTTAAAACCATGTTTTGTGTGAAAAAGTTGAAGAGACAAAGAATAGCTAGCTTAGAGAAGAGTAAAATCATTCAATATTCTAGCTAAGAGAGACCCCAAACATTATCATTTAATTCCCATCATTGTGCAGATGAGATTCAAAGAAGTTAGACAAACCTAGGAAAGTCATAGAGCTAATTTGTTATGATGCAAATAATAGAATGCAAGCTTTTTGACTCCCATGCCTTCTGACCATGCTTCAGAATTCCCTTTCCAATGCCATTCCCAATGTCTGTGTTCTTTCCATTCTATGAAGTGATAGTTCTTAAGAAGCATAAATAAATGAACACATAAAGTGCTTAGCACAGAGCCAACAAATACTGGCAACCACTAAGTGTTAATTCCTTTTTTCATCAGTATGCCTTCTACCATAACAATCATTAAGCAAGGATTAGACTGGCTAGAGTTGATTGTCATCTTTAAATAGATGTCTACATATTTTTTTCAGAAGGCTCTATTAAAATGCCTGAGAATAAATTATGAGTTCATATCTCAGCAAAATATGAAAGTAAGAGTGAGAAAAAAACTTTCTCATGAATAAAAATATCCAACAGTACAAAAGGCTGTGCTTAGAGCTGAGTTCCTTATTATGAGCTATACTCAAGAAAGCCAGGTGGCAAGCAATCCAAGATTCCCTTCAGATTTTTTTAATGAATAGAAGCTAGGATTAAATTACTTCTGAATCTGTCTTTAACCTGCTGACAAGGAGGATGAGGAAAAGTATATATCCAATGCAATGCTTAGGAAGCCTAATCTGATAGCAGCAAAAAATAAGGTTACAGAAATACTAGCAGGCTAGCTAGGAGTTTTAGGATTTGGAGCTATCAACATAAAAGCATATAAAAATAAATGCAGGTTCAATCATAAAAGCTTCAGTGTCTAATCTTTATTTATTTAACCTTTCCTTACAAAACTGTTTACATACTGACTTATGGAGCTTCTGAGAATTCTGCTCTTGGCCAAGCTTTAAGAATTTCCCATAATTAGTGCTTCTGCCAATCCCAGTGGCCACCCAGCAAGGGTGCTACATGATGGGGATGCTGGGAAGAGGATGAACAATGAATCGGAAACAAATTGTGTCAAGCTGGGAGATGGGCGTGCCTCTTTCATGATTGTGTCTTCTCTCCTTAGGCTATGTTGACATTGGGCTCATTCCTAAAGGAGCAAGGGACATAAGGGTAATGGAAATTGAGGGAGCTGGAAACTTCCTGGCCATCAGGAGTGAAGACCCTGAGAAATATTACCTCAATGGAGGATTTATTATCCAGTGGAATGGGAACTATAAGCTGGCAGGGACCATCTTTCAGTATGATAGGAAAGGAGACCTGGAGAAGCTGATGGCCACAGGTCCCACCAACGAGTCAGTGTGGATCCAGGTAATGCAGAAAGGAGGGAAATTGCTGACATGTACACTAGTTAGGATCTTTCTCACTTTTTGTTGAAGGTATTTGCTAGGAGACATTAAGTAAGAATCTTTAAAACTTTTTTTTAGCAAAGAACAGAGAGGGGAGCTGAGATATTAGTTGCTGAAACCCCCGTAACAAAATGCCAGGGGCTCTAGGCTGATTCATTTGAGAATGATTGTTCGTCAGGTACATAAAGGATGTTCTAGGCCTATTGTCAGTGTGGCATGAATTTACAAGTAGATTTCTAGCAGTGATGATGAACTGACATGTTATCATGTGTTGTCCTCAGGCAAAGGGTTTGACTTTGTGATAATCTTGGTGGAAAGAGTGTTTAGAACAAAGTAGGTGCTCTTCAAAGGCACAATGGATTTGTGCAGAAAAGGAATGGAGAGGCTGGGTTTGGTGGCTCAGTCTGTAATCCCAGCACTTTGGGAAGCTGAGGCGAGTGGATTGCCTGAGCCCATGGGTTCGAGACCAGTCCGGGCAACTTGGCAAGACCTTGTTAAAATTAACCGGGTATGGTAGTGTGCACCTATAGTTCTGGCTACTTAGAAGGCTGAGGGGGAAGGGTTGCCTGAGCCCAGCAGGCCAATGCTGGGGTGGCCATGAGTGTGCCACTGCATTCCAGCCTGGACGATAGAGTGGGAGTCCAACTCAAAAGAAAAAAAAGAAAAAGAAGAAAGAAAAGGAGTGGATTATACCAGTAGAGGCAAGGCAGGTTGAGGATGACAGATGGTTCAAGAGAGTCAGATCCAATCACTTTTGAAAGTTAGAGGGCAGTCAATTCTAAGCCAGAGATTGGAGCACTCACAGAAGCTGAAGGACAAACTTAGCAGCTATGATCCATGATTGCCATGGCACTTTACATCTGACTGTCCACATACACAAGGTTTTACATATAGGAACTCACAATCCCAAGGAACAACTAATTGATCCACTGCTTCTACATTTAAGATGAATTCATTTTAAACATGCAGTAAGTAGATTGCCTGCAAATGAGGAAAGTGAAGGGAAGATCCCAAGAGTGGCACCTCTTAGCTAAAATCCACTTTCATCCTAGATCTTTGATGTGTTAAAGAAACTAGCCAGAGCTAGGGAACAGCAGCATAAGACAACAACAAACATAATAAAATCTAACATTCACTGAGTGGCAACTCCATGCCAGGAACTATTCTAATCACTTTATATGTGTTTACTCGTTTAATCCTCACAACAACCCTAGTAGCAGGTATTATTATTATCCTCACTTTGTATATGAGCAAACTATGGCGTTTACCTATATTCACAAAGTATCCACATAGAAGCACAAGGTGACCTACCAGCCTATTGTTGGAAAGGACACTCCTTGCTCTTCCCTCAGAGTAACCCCTATGATTAGACCTCCCCATTTATGTGAACTAAAATTCCCATAAGAATCCATCCGAGAGGCCAGGCACGGTGGCTCAGACTGTAATCCCAGCACTTTGGGAGGCCAAGGTGAGAGGATTGCCTGAGCCCATGGGGTCGAGAACAGCCTGGGCAACTTGGTGAGACCTCGTCTCTCCAATAAATGACAGAAATTAGCCAGGCATGGTGGCGCACATCTGTAGTTCCAGCTACTTGGAAGGCTGAGGTGGAAGGATTGCCTAAGCCCAGCAGCAGATCAAGGCTGCAGTGGCTGTTAGCATCCCACTGCACTCTGGCCTGGGTGCCAGAGTGAGATTCCAACTCAAAAAAAAAAAAAAAGAATCCATCCAAGAAATAATAGAATGGAGAAGAACTAGATTTAGATGTAGAAGTGAAAGCAGAGGCAGAGATAGATATGAAAGGGGTGGTAGAGGTAGATATAAAGACATAGACATAGACATGGACATGGATATAGACATGGGTGTAGGTGTAGGTATAGATCCATTTAATGGCATTTGTTCCAGTGTATGCTTGCATAACTACCTTTAGGTGGAAGACCTTGGTGTTTTTATATGACTGTGGTTTGCTGTATAAAGTCATGATAGAGTTTGACCTGACCCCCTCTTGCCTTTTAGCTCCTGTTCCAGGTGACTAACCCTGGCATCAAGTATGAGTACACAATCCGGAAGGATGGCCTTGACAATGATGTGGAGCAGCTGATGTACTTCTGGCAGTATGGCCGTTGGACGGAGTGCAGTGTAACCTGTGGGACAGGTGAGAAACAGCTGCTTTACTGTGAAACCATGCCAACTTCAGAGCTGACCAGGGAGGCAACCTAAGCAGGAAGTTTTGTTTGTGCTCTGTGCCCATGAGTCTGCAGGGTTCTGCAGAGATGGCCCAGGGGCCTCTGTGGACAGTGAATGTGTAGCGTCATAGTTTAAGAGGCAGTTTATCTTTTATACGCTGTCCTTCATGAAGGGTTTTGTTTGAAGGTTTTGTTACATGTCAAACAAAAAGGCTTAAAAACCAGTTCTGATTGTGGACCTGAGAACCACAAAAGTAGAACAACTTCTCCAAACACGTACTATAAATCATGGGTCAATTCCAAACTATAACCAGCTCTTTTGAGTCCCAGCCCAGTGTTCTTTCTCCACCTCTAATTTATCATTTATTTTTTATATCCACTAGGAATGTAGCTTTTTCTCACAAAATCAAGCCCTAAAGAGGTTCACTTGCTGCCAAGTATTAGTCAGGATGGGATAGGCTGTGCTACAGGAACAAATAAATCAAACTCTTAGTCATTCAACACAATGGATGTTGATTTTTAACCCACTGTACATCTGAAATCTGGTTGAGAGGCCCTACTTTAGCTGTGGCTAAGATATTGAAATGCTTCACTTCCAGCTTGCCCATAGGGAAAGAAAGAGTTGGAAGAGGCAGACTGGCTCTGTTGACAGCCTTGGCCTGGAATTGACACAAATCACTGCTGCTCATATCTCATTGGTTGGCTTTAGTCACATGGGCACAATCTAACTGCAAAGTCAGTCCAGGGAATGTGGAGAAGCCCATAGATACTTGGAGAGCATGGACTCTTTGCTGCAGTGCTAGATAAACTTTCCCAAAAGCTATTAAGGCAAGGTCCAAGGCCTGCTGGATAGTTGGGGCTCTTTCCCTTATTTAGGGGGCTTTAGTAATAATGCCATATATGAAATCCTTCACCTCTGTTTCTCCTTTTTGGATCGTGTCTAAGTCTGTTCTGGAACTTCTTGCCTCTAGCCTGTAACTACTGCCTGAAAATCAGGCAGCTACAGGGGGAAGTGCCAGAATCAGCAATGTAGCAAAAGGAAGAGAAGTGAGGCAGTGAATGGACCAGAAGACCACAGTCTACTCCATGGCTTCCTCTCACATACCTGGTCTACACACTTCTATTCACTGACTTTCCCACCCCCAGGAGGGGCTCATGCAAAGAGGTTCTTGTAGAAGTCAGGCACTGTCAACCTTACAAACAATGTTTGTATTATCAACTTCTTTCTTTCCCTGCTTCTGTGCAGAAAACTAAGGTTCGCCTTTAGAATTCTTAAGAATAAAATGTTCTTTTTAAATTGTGTAATATTTTGAAAATGCTAACGCTCTGGAAATGTATCTAGGTCAACGTTACAGTCTGCGGCAGAGTCATAAGTGGCATTGGTAGGAGAGTCAGTCCCACGATGCCCACTGCTGCCTCTAACACTTCCAAATGTACTACCCACCATTGCCCAGGGTGGGGGTTGGACTCACAGTTAAGTTAAGCAGAGGCAATGTAGGCAAAAATAAGTAGGTAAAAAAAAATTCTCCAAGGAACAGTGGGAGGAAAATGAAGTCATCGTGACTGTAGTTGCAAATGCTTTGTTGATTTATCATCCCATTTGTTCTCATCTTTCTATGAAATTCTAAGTGTAAATCATTTGTGCTAGGACCCCATGTAGTGAAACTGAGCCAGCAATGACTGGGCAGGGACATTTCAAATAAACGGGAGACCATCCTCCGCTCTCTTCTATTTCAAGATAGAATGAATCCTTCGCATGACATGCACATTATTTCAGAGCATCAGGAGTCAAGAGATAAGTGGCTGATGTGAGCAGTGATTGTAAAGATACATCCACCTGAAGTTAGCTAGGAAATTGAATATTCTTACCAGATATGAATCAGACATTTGCTTTTGTGACCGTCTAAGCCTTGAGCAGCATCTTTACCTACCTGGGTAAATGTCACTCACTCTGATTACAAAGTCTTAATGGGAATGATCATGGCGCTCACATGGTTACCTGCACTTTAGCCACACTGCCTATTCGAGTGACAATGAGTTCACTTGCTGAGAAAGAGAAGAAAGACAGCATGCCTACTTTAATCTTCACAAACATAGAGGATGAAATACTAATATTCACAAAGGACACATGTTGCTAAATATAAAGGTGAAAGACTGTGTAAAATACTGAATCATTCAGTCATGAATTTTTAATTATTTTAAGTTAAAACGTTCTATATTATAAAAGTGAGTTAAACACATTACTGAAACCTGAAAAATGAAGTCACCACCCTAACACATGTACTTTTGCTGCTTGGCTTTTTTTTCTCTTTCAATATGTTTTTTCCTAATCATGGATGTACATATGTTTTCACTGATTGCCATAGGGATACTTTTTTATATTATACAATCTTTATAGCTATCATTTTTATGAATGCATTTTACTTTGCTGGAAAGATAAAGCAGTTTCCTTAATGAATTCCTTATTACTTTTCCTCTGATGAGCATTTTTGGACCCATGTAAAAAATGATTTCCTTAGTTTTAATTTTTATGGGGAATTTCAAGGTTCAAGGCATAAACAGTATTGTGATAATGTTAAGGAACATATTACCAAATCTATTTCTATAGTAAAAGGGCTACAAACACATGGAAGCAATTATTTTATCTTTTAAATTATTGTATTATTTTAGCATTACACTTTTTTACTGGGGAACATTTTAAATGTACAAGTAAAATAAATAATGTAGTAACAGGTTCCTGCATGCTAATCACTCACCTTTATCACATCTTACTGTTTTGTCTGTTTGTTTCCGTCTTTATTTCTAAAGAAAAAAAAAAAATCCACAACTAGAGTTAAGGAGCACATCCCACTTCTGCTTCCTTTATTTTTTCCCCAGAGTTAACTAGGATCATGAAACAAGTGTTTATTATTCTCATGTATGTTGATAAATACTTTTATTATGCACATGTAGTATTATGCTTGTGTATTATTATGCATTATGTAATATTATTTCTCAGGAATTTAAGGCTTCTATTAATAGTATCGTACTCAATATATTATTCTTTATCTTGCTTTTTTACTTAATATTATGCTTTTGAGATAAATCCACATTGATAAAATTAAATCTAATGCTTTCATTTTAAGGGCTGCACACATTCCATTTTATGAATACATTGCAATTTGTTTATACATTCTACTAATTTACGACTATAAATATTTCTGCAATGCTGTAATGAACACCTTATAATTATTGCCTTAATAGCTCAACTTTTGAACTTTTAAAATATATAAACCTAGAAGTAAAATCCTTGGGTCATATAGTCTGTGCATATTGTAAGAATAAATCAGTGAACTCATATGTTGCCATGGAATGTTTTAAATTTTTCAGGGAAACAAATAAATTTTAAAGGGAAACACAGCAATACTTAACACCTTTTAGAATCACGTATCTACTACTAGCTCAAGGTAGTTCAAGGTTAGGTCACACTGCATTCTTGTCAATGACACCCTATCTTTGTGAAACTGGTGTTTTGTAGTTACTGTGATTAAAAATAATAATAATCTAGTACTACTTGAAAATAATGTGGAACAGTAAATATAAAGTCTAGTCTTATTCAAAGATTTGAAAAGTTGAGCAATATCCAATAAATGCAAGCATCTCATTGGTAAGTTAATTTAAAAATGAAACAAAAATACTATTTTGTGTTTCAATTGATATGTGTTATTTTACCAGATGGCTACTAAGTTGTTAGACCATAAATACTTATTAATTGGGGACTACCTATTTAGTGAGTGGAACTGGTAAATGTTTTATTTGGTCGGGAAGCATCATGAAAAATTACTGAAACACTAAGGGCACTAGGAACTGGGAATGTTAGAAGCCTCTGTTTTAATCTCTGGCTTGTCTTTTAAGTTTTGTTTACATCATTTTATTTACATTGAACAGAACTCATGATAAGCATAAATGTTATTAAACTTTAATATAATCAATTTTGTCAATTTTCCTTTTAATGTTTGTGCTTTTGGCATCTTAACTAAAAATGCTTTTCTATCTCAAAGTCATTAAGTTATGAGCCCATATTTTCTTCTAAAATTTTCAAGATTTTGAATTTCACATAAGGAGTTTATTCCACCTAAATTAACTTTTGTGGGGGTATAAAGTAGGGATCTAAATTCCTAATGAGTAATCAATTATTCTGACCTCATTTATTGAATAAGACATCCCCCTCTTCCTTGGTATTTTTAAAACTGTTTTCATTTTGGCATTTTCTTATTTTGATGACATTGCTGAAAACTTGGCAAAATTAATGTGGATGGCTATTATTGAATTTGACAGTACTTATATTAAGGAAGAGGTAAAATCACTATACAGTTTTAGAAAGGAATGCTCTCAAGCCACCCCATATACATACTCAGGTTAAATGTGTACATAGCCTGATAACTGGGACATCTGCTTCCAGCTTATTGTTCTTCTTGGCTGTCTTCTGATTGGGTTTCCTTAAGCAGGTCCCAGATTTTTCACCACAGCCTGGGTTTATTCGTCATCACCACTGGCCATACATGCAGTAGGAGGATTGGGTGAAGCTAATAACTTACCTTTCTGACTGATCACGGGGATGCTCTCCATGGTCATTTACCATGCGAGTTCCTTTGGGAGAGTGCTCTTCCTTGTCTGTACCTCTGGGTGGAATTGGTGTTGATTCCTCTTGTTCCTGGGGCTACACGTGCAAGACAGTTCATCAAGGCTTCTATGGAGTGGCTGTGTGATGCTTTGCCTATGTATCCACCATCAGAGTCATAGGAACTGCACGCTTGTCAAATGGGAAACTCACTGTCCTTACTACAGGAACTCTATGATAGGTGATGATTCTCTTTTCTTCTTTTTTCACCAAGTTTTATAAGCACTCCTGGAAACCAATACAACTTTTTAGAAATTGTAGTCGTTAAAATTTTATTAACTTGTTTTTGTTTGTTTTTTGTTTTTTTGTTTTGAGTCAGTCTCACTCTGTTGCCCAGGCTGGAATGCAGAGGCATGATCACGGTTCACCACAGCTTCAACCGCCTGGGCTCAGGTGATCCTCTCATCTCAGCCTTCCAAGTAACTGTGATTACAGGTGCATGCCACCGTGCCTGGCTAATTTTTTTTATATTTTTTGTAGGGGAGGGTCTCTCTATGTTGCCCAGGCTGGCCTCAAACTCCTGGGCTCAAGCAATCCTCCTGCCTCAGCCTTCCAAAATGCTGGGATTAGACGTGAGCCACCATGCCCAGTAACTTGGTTTTTGAAGCACAGGATTTCATTGTTAAAATGGCTTGCTCTCTCTCTCTTCATCTGGCTCTGATTACTTGCTGACTTATAATTTTAGTTATTTGTGTGTAAATCTTCTGTCTTTTACCAGACTATAAGCTCCTGGATGACAGACTCTACGCCTGATGCCTTTGTGTGTCTTCCCTCTTCCAGTCTTGGGATGGTGCCATTTACTGATTTATTATATAGAATATTACAGCCGGGCTTGGTGGCTCAGCCTGTAATCCCACGCCTTGGGAGGCTGAGGTGAGTGGATTGCCTGAGCCCGCGGGTTCGAGACCCGCCTGGGCAACTCGGTGAGACCTCATCTCTACAATAAATCAAAAAATTAGCCAGGTGTGGTAGCGCACACCTGTAGTTCCAGCTACTTGGAAGACTGAGAAGGAAGGATCCCCGGAGCCCAGCAGGTCGAGGCTGCGGTGGCCGGGAGCGGCCACTGCACTCCAGTCTGGGCGACAGAGTGAGACTCCAACTCAAAAAAAAAAAATATTACAAAGGACACAGATCGAGAGATGCATAGGGTAAGGCTTGTGGGAAGGTGACCAAGCTTCCATGCCCTCTCTGGGCACTCCGTCTTCCATCAACTTCCATGTATTTGACTATCTAGAGCCTCCGTCACTGGCATTTATCTAATTTGCTTTTAAGTGTGGGTCAGTTTCCAGGTGCCTATTATTTTGCATTGATCCAGTTCTCTAATTTTTGTAGCTTTATATATAATAAGTGTTAGTTTTAAAATTCCCATTCTAGTTTCTTCTCTTTAAAATCTTCTTGACTATTCTTGGACTATATTTATTAAATTTTAGAGTCCATTGACAAATTCCAAGAAAATCTCTATTGGGATATTGATTGGAATTGTACTTTATTTATAGGTTGCTTGTGTGAGGGTTGATACATTTAAAAAGTGGGTTTTTCTACATTTAAAAAGTGGCTATGAACACAATGTATCTCTCTAATCAGGTCTTTGGGGTTCTTTAAAAATAATTTATTTTCTCTTTAAAGATAGGGATGCTGTTGATTCTTGTGTTTTAATTTTGCGTCTAGCAACCTTGCTGAACTCTATTTTAGTTCTCAATTTGTAGACTTTGTTGGATTTTGGTATTGTTTAATAATAAAGTCTTATCTAATTTCCAGTTGCTTTACCTTGTTTTTGTTTTTTCTGGATTCATTGAATTGACTTGGGCTTGTAATAAACTGGAATATGTTGCAATAGACAATAACAGACATCCAAGCCTTTCTCCTGACTTTGGTAGGAATGTTTCAGATGATCTTACCAGGGAAAATATGTTTCCTTCAATTTCTAGCTTATTACATCTTTCATTATAAGTGAGAATTGTATCTGTTCAATATTTTTCGCAAATACTGAGATGATAATATGGTTTTTCCACATTAATATACTAATTTTGTTTTTCCATGAATAGATTTAAACTGAACTGGCATTCCTTAGATAAATGTTTACTTGTTATGATATAAATTTATGCATATGTTATTTTTACTGTTGAGTTATGTTTGCTAATATTTTGTTTAGGACTTTTACAGCTGCATTCATGAATGAGCTCTATCTTGATAAATCCTTCTAGCACTCTCAAAATGTATGCCTCATTTTCTCATTCATTCATATGATTCTTTTGTCTTATTGAGCAGGTGCTATCGTACCTTAAAAATGCATTCAGGTAACTGTCTCCTGCAATTGTATAAAATCTTTCCTGGTCCCATGGCTGTCTTCCTCACTCTTTAGTAATAGATAGTCCTATTAATAGGTTGTGGCAATTAATTAATATTGTGGACTATAGAATCAAACTGTTCAGTTTCAAATCCCAGTTTAACCAACTGTGTAACCTAGTGTAACTTCTTTGTGCTTTAATTTCTTCATCTATAAATGTACCAAGTTATAATGGTTACTTTGTATGGTTGGCATGAAAATTAAATGAGTTAATACATGCAAAATGTAATTGTTAAAAAACAGTTGTAGAAAATTCTTAGTAATCATCTATTTGAATACTACTTTTTAATTATTCCCTTAGTTCTCTTTTCTGTAATTCCTATTATATAAATATTGAAACCTCTCAATCCACTTTGAACATACCTTAAGTGCTTTTTTATTTTTTCAAAAATTTTTTGAATTTTGAGTAAATTTCTCAATACTGTATTCCACTTCACTAACTCACTCTTCAACTGCATCCTATTATTTACCCTCATCACATCATTTTTATTTTAATGACTATATATATTGTTCTCAAATTTTTAATTGGTTCTTTGTAATATCTATCTATTCTTGTTTATTCCATATTTTTGTAATTTATTGTACTTTATTAACATAAGTATATCTTTATTTATTTATTTAACATCCTTGACATTTTATTTCTGTGTGGGAGAAACACTAAAGGTAAGGCAAAGGTCTTTGCAGAAGTCAAGGGAAATAACAGTGGCTTGAGCTGAAATTGAAGTGGCACAATTGAAAAATTTACACATGTGGAGCTATTTAGGAGACAGACTAGACTGGATGTAGTGGCTGATTCAATTTATTGGCTGGAAGAGAGTGATTTGAGTATGAGGGAGGATTGACAAGTAATACCTTGTGTTCTCCATTTGGGTAAGTAGCTAAATTGTGGTATCATTCACTGAGACAGGGAAAACATGAAAGGAAACAAGTCTGAAGAAATTATGATTATATATGTTCAATTAAGGTACCTATGAAATTTCCTAGTAGAAATAACCAAAGACAGTTCCATGCTTATTTTAATATTTTTGTCAGACTGCTCTGTCAAAATTATGTCACCCAGAGTGGATGTTCTAATTATTTTGTTGCTTTGCTTAGCATTAGATTTCTTTGGAAGTATTTTAGAATTATAATTTACAGGCTTGATTGGAGTGTGATTTCCTTTCAGTTATTTTCCTTCTCTCTCTTTCTCTCTCTCTCTTTCTCTCTCATCTCATTCCTCTCATCTTCTCTCTATGAGCACTCCACCCTTTCTGATACTTTTGCAAGTTTACCTGACTAGACTGTAGGGCCTCATTTCAGGACCAAGACTTGTCACGATTGTTTGGAATTGCTGTCTCATAGTGGACACTGAAGAGATGCTTAAGTCGTGAAGCCAGCAGGTAGCTTGGCTGAGCTCCTGAGTGAGAAACTGAGTCCTTGTCTTGTAACCGTCATTGCCCTAAAACTCTTCAAGAGTGAATGTTCTATGCAGTTTTTGATGAGGACAGCCTCACCCCTATTTCATGCAGGGTACTATAAGTTCTTTAACTTCATATGGAGCTGAGCACATGGCCACCAATAACTGCTTCTTCCCAGGAGCCTGGCAGAGCCGTCACTTAAGTTCTGCTCTCTGTTTTGCAGGGATGTTTACCTGCATTTGAGCGTGGTACCTTTGGGGTTTACTTTTTTCAAATATTTATATATTTTATATATGTAATATTGTTTGCACATTATACATTAAAAAATACTGTTCCGCCCTTAGAGCTAAGGGCTATTTAAGCATAAACTCATTAAGATGTGATTTTCTTATTTTGAATATTTAAAATATTTACTTTTGATCTAGATTAGAGATCAATTTGGAAAAATGTCAAGATAATATTATAAATTAGGTTAACTGGCATAAAAGCCAGCTTATTTTCCACAGCCCACTCTTCAGAGATAAAGGGCACTCTCAGAGAACACCAGTGACTGTCCTCTCTTCATGCCAATCTCTGTTCTTCTCTCCCTTTAACCACATTTGTTTTTACTTCTGCCTTATCCATGAGCACAACCCTGTGACTTTAGGGGCATTAAGGACTAGCTACTCCTCAGGACACTTGCAAGGGGATGGTATAACAAGTGCTACCATCCATCACAGAGGACTCGCTGGAATGAATTTACCTAAGCCACTCATCAAAAGATCACCGACGAAAGTTCGGCCAATGGATTATCTGTGAAGAAACAGCTGCAGAAATGACTTAAACAGATACTGATCTCAGTAGGTAGCTTCAGGACTCCTTATGAAACAAGAAAATATTTTGGCAACAGCTCAGGATCACTTTCATAGAAATGTAAAAGCCACATTTTTACCTCATTGCAGATCTGGTGCTGCAGAGTTCTATCAGTTATAATAGATTTTAACCAAGAGTCCCTGGTGTCTTTTATTGGCACTACTGTTAGCAAATAGCTCATCACTTCTAAACATGCCCTTTGCCTATTCTGTGGTCAGTAATCTCCTCGAGTCTGCATTTTTGGGTCTGGAGGTACAACAATGGCCTACGTAAAAGGGAGAATATTTTCCCCTCACCTACCCTGGACTTATATTTTCCCTTTATCCCGCTTGACTGAATTCTTGCTGGAGTTCAGTTATTGTCCCATTATTCAAGGAATGACATGTTCTAATAGGAAAAAACTAATATCGAAACCTTTGAAGATCATGTCTTCAAAGTTCCTGGAGATCGCTCAATCGTTCTTCTAAACTGACTTATAAACTAGATTTATTGGAAATAAATTCATGTAGAACAGATACTTATGCTTTCTGAAACTAGTTCCTGCAAGGTTTATCCAACAGCATTCCCACTAAAGTTCAGCGTAGCCATGTTTAAGATATAGCCTCATATCCCTGATGAGGCATAAGAATCATAATTAGGGACGCATTTTCCACTATAACCCTGACTTGTAACCATATATTGACTTTTTTTCACTTTTATTTTTATTTCAATAGCTTCAGGGGGTACAAATAGTTTTTGGTTACTTGGCTACATTGTATAGTGGCAAAAATGTCTGGGTTTTAAATGTACCCACCACCCCTACCTGTGCACATTGTACCCAATAGGTGATATATTTCATTCCTCTGTCCCTTCTCACATTCTCCCTGCTGAGTCTCCAGTGTCCAGTATAGCATACTATATATTTTTTGCAGATCTCTAGTTTAGCTCCCACTTATAAATGAGCATATGCAGTATTTGATTTTCTATTCCTGCATTAGTTCACTTAGGATGATGTTCTCCAATACCATCTGAGTTACCGTAAAAGACAGTATTTCATTCATATTATGGCTGAGTAGTATGGTATTTATGTACCACATATGTACTCATGTTCATTATCCACTGATCAGTTGTGGGCATTTAGGTTGGTTCCATGTCAGCCTGAATTGTGCTGCGAGGAACATGCAAGTGCAAGTGTCTTTGTTATATAAAGACCTCTGTTCCTTAGGGTAGTTACCTAGTAGTGGGATTACTGGATCAAATGGTAGATCTACTTTTAGTTCTTTGATAAATCCCCACACTAATTTCCATAGAGATTGTACTAATTTTCACTCCCACTGACAGAATATAATCATTCCCTTTTAACTGCATCCACACCAGCATCTACTGTTTTTTTTGTTTTTTTAATAATGGCTATTCTGACTGGTGTAACGTGATATCTCATTGTGGTTTTAATTTTCATTTCCCTGATGATTAGTGATGTTGAGTATTTTTTCATATGTTTGTTGGTCATTTGTATATCTTCTGAGTGATGTCTGTTAATGTCATTTTTCCACTTTTTAACAGGGTTATTTGCTTTTTTTCTTGCTAATGTGTTTGAGTTCTTTGTAGATTCTGGGTATTAGTCTTTTGTCAGATATATAGTTTGTGAGTGTCTTCTCCCATTCTGTAGCTGCCTACTTGTTCTGTTGATTATTATTATTATTTTGCTATGCAGAAGCTTTTTAGTTTAATTAAGTCCCATTTATTTATTTTTGTTTTTGTTGCATTTGCTTTGGGATGTTAGTCATCAATACTTTGCCTAGGTTTCTGTAATCTTTTGCTCAGGAAAAAAAAAGATTGCCTAGGCCAATGTCTAGAAGAGTTTTTTCCTAGGTTTTATTTTAGAATTTTTGTGGCTTCAGGTCTGAGATTTGTTTTTTTAATGTATCTTGAGTTAATTTTTGTATATGAGGAGAGATAGGGATAAAATTTTATCTTTATGCATAAAGCTGTCCAGTTTTTCCAGCACCACTTATTGAATAGTGTGTCCTCTCCCCCAGTATGTTTTTGCCTGCTTTGTTGAAGATCAATTGGTTGTATTTGGGTTTATTTCTAGATTCACTATTCTGTTCCATTGGTTCACATGTCTGCTCTTGTACCAGTACCATGCTATTTTGGTTACTACAGTCTTGTAGTATAATTTGAAGTCAGGTAATATGATGCCTTCAGCTTTGTTCTTTTTGCTTAGGATTGCTTTGGCTAGTCTGGCTCTTTTTTGGTTCCTTATGAATTTTAGGATTGTTTTTTCTAATTCTTTGAAAAATGACATTGGTAGTTTGTTAGGGCTTGAGTTGAATCTGTAGATTACTTTGAGTAATATAGTAATTTTGACAGTGTTGATTCTTCTGATTCATGAACATGGGATATTCTTTCATTTGTTTGTGTCCTCTACAATTTCTTTCATAAGTGTTTTGTAATTCTCCTTGTAGAGATCTTTTATCTCCTTGGTTAAGTATATTCCTAGGTATTTTAGCTTTTTGACTGTTGTAAATAGAATTGAATTCTTGATTTGATTCTTAGTTTGGTTGCTATATGACAGTGCTACTGATTTTTGTGTATTGATTTTGTATCCTGAGACATTGTTGAATTCATTTATCAAGTCTGGGAGTCTCTTGGTGGAGTCTTTAGTATTCTGTAGGTATAAGATCATATCGTTGGCATACAGATATAGCTTGATCTCTTATTTTCCAGTTTGAATATGCTTTGCTTCTTTCTCTTGCTCTGTCTAGGACTATGATGAACAGGAGTGGTGAAAGTGGGCATCCTTGCCTTGTTCCAGTTCTGAGGGAGAATGTGTTCAACATTTCCCTATTCAGGATAACATTAGATGTGGGTCTGTCACCATATACTTACATTTAGAAAACAGAATTTACTTCTTTGGAAAATCGGAGTCAGATACTTCTTTGGCATTTTCAAAGTATACTCATCTTGGTGCTAATCTGTCTTACTTTGTCCACCATAATAGTAGTTAGGATCAACCAAGTCCAGGTGTTTATCTGTAACAATACTGAGAGGATTCTTTTTCATGCAGAACTTCATAAAGGTAATTGGAGGATTTATTAAGATAACTTAATAGAGTTAAATTAATGGAATTGAGATGGAGGCTTTGGAATTAGGATATATAGGTTACTATATGCATAAATATATAAAATAAACTATAAGTAATATACACTGGAGGTATGACAAGATTTTAGTTGTAGTTCACTAACGAAGAAAATGAGAACCCTTAGCCAGGGTGGCCAGTCTAATGGTCTGTTATTCTGCTTCTCATCCTAGTCTCATTTTACCCCATGTATCCAGCAGAGATGAGTCCCTCTCTTATTTCCAGGACCTTAGTTTTATTTTTTAATAATGCAGTTCTTGGTTGGTTTTTATAAAGGTTTGGCTTGCTTCAAGTGCTCTGTGCAATGCTGACTGTCTGCTTTTCTTTTGAACCCATGAGTGTTGTGAGATTTTTGCAGACCTCTGAGTTCCTTTCATTTGGTGCTTTGCTTGATTTGCACATGGTGGCTACAGAAGGGAGTTATAATCAGGAAGGAGTATTTCTTGATTGTGGTAGATTTTGAAAATGTCTCCTTCATAGGACAGAATTTTTTTCTACCTAGCACTGTTAAACATTCTTCAAGCACCTTGATCATTTCTTCTATTAATATTATTTTGTATGTTACCCCTGACCATGACAATCAATTTATGAACTTATGTAATTAGTACATTGGCATTTCAGAGAGAAAAAAATATCATTGGCTTTAAGTCCTACTGATGTTATGAGATGTGTGAGTTTCAGCAATGGATAATGATAAAATCATATATTAACTGACAGCCAATAAATATTTGTAGTTATTGAAGGTGGTATTCGTGTTCTTTTAAGCTAGAAAGAAATTGAATTGTATTACTGAGGGCGCAGTTGTTTGAAGGAAGGAGGTTGCATCACAGGATTATGAAGACCAAGGCTTCAGTGGACTGGAAGAGATGAGTTGATTTTGTAATGTAGTCTCAGAGTGTAAAGACAACCCTGTTGCTATGAGGCACAAGAAGCAGAGTTTCAGAGGGAGTTAATGTCTCATGATTGGGTGAGTGGGTTACAAAGAAAGAGGCTTTGGATTTGGGTTCAAAAACTTTTCTTAAGGGCCTACTATGTGCCAGGACTTAGGGTACATCATAGGCATTTTGGGATGCATGCATCATTTTTATCCTCACAACAATCTATTATAATCTTTTTGCCATCATGGAGATGAGGACCAGCCAACTAAGGCCCAGGAAGATTAGCAGGACTGCCCAGGATCACTCAACAAGTAAGTTTAAGTATAAAGAGCAGGATTCAGGATGGGTGCAGTGGCTCATGCCTATAATCCCTGCACTTTTGGAAGCTGAGGCAAGAGTATTGCCTGAGCTCAGGGTTTTGAGACCAGCATGGGCAACATGGGAAGACCCCATCTCTACAATAAATAAAAAAAATTAGCCGGACATGGTGGCCCATGTCTGTAGTCCCAGCTACTTGGAAGACTGAGGCAGAAGGATAACTTGAGTCCAGCAAGTCAAGGCTGTGGTAGCTGTGAGCATGCAACTGTACTCTGGCCCTCCAGCTGGGGTAAAAGAGTAAGACTCCAACAAAAACAAACAAACAAACAAAAATAGGATTCAAAACCAGTTCCGGTTCTAGTGTTCCTGGTGTTGATGTTGAGATTATTGGTGGTCTCACATACACATACACACACACTTCCATGTATTTGAGCTTTGGTGGTGATGGCATCCAAGCTGTCCTTGACGAGCTCGCATTATGAACAGTAGAGCTAAACCCATTGAGCTGAAAAACAGAGATGAAGGAGCCAAGGAAACCAGAAAATAATGTAAATACTTAGTGAGAATTTAAATGGAAAGCTGGTTAAGGATGGACTCATCAACAAGAGAGATGGCTACAAAATTCTCACTCTTCTTTCCCTCCCTCCCTCCCTTCCTCCCTTCCTCCCTTCCTCCCTCCCTCCTTCCCTCTCATCCTCTTCTTTCTTTCTTTCTTTCTTTCTTTCTTTCTTTCTTTCTTTCTTTCTTTCTTTCTTTCCTTCCTTCCTCCTTCCTTCCTTCCTTCCTTTCTTTCTTTCTTTCTTTCTTTCTTTCTTTCTTTTTCTTTCTCTCTCTCAC
>CAUYQG010201575.1:0-15461 GCA_963574415.1 Tarsius wallacei | reverse complement strand
TGCTACCACGCCCGGCTGATTTTTGATTTATCGTAGAGATGAGGTCTTGCTTGCCCAGGCGGGTCTCGAACCCGTGGGCTCAGGCAATCCACTCACCTCAGCCTCCCAAAGGCGCGGGATTACAGGCTGAGCCACCGAGCCCAGCTCATGCTTTTTTTTTTTTAATGAGTTGAAGTATCACTCTGTCACCCAGGTTGGAGTGCAGTGGCACGCTCATGGCCACTGCAGCCTGGACCTGCTTGGTTCAGGCGATCCTTCTGCCTCAGCCTTCCAGGTAGCTGGAACTACAGGCATGTGCTACCAAGCCTGGATAATTTTTTTTTTTAATTGTAGAGATGAGGTCTTGCCAAGTTGCCCAGGTTGGTCTTGAATTCCTGGACTCAGTTAGGTAATCCTCTCACCTCCACCTCCCAAAGTGCTGGGATTACAGGCGAGAGCCACCGCACCTGGCAACTCCCATACATTTTTAAAGAATAGATAAGTGTGTGGAGCAATCAATTTTGGAATTACACCAATATTTCGAAATCTAATGGCTATGCATCAAAATCAGCCTGTTATCCCATTGGTATCATATCTTAAGACTCAGAAATGGGAACACAGAATTGTGGGACCGGTTAAGATTTCCCAGTTCCTGAGTTTTCTGTGTGAGACTTTGTGCTACTCTAGTAAGTTTTGTGTAAAATGTTCATGATTTGGCGGTCAACTTGAACCATCTCAGTTCTGTAAACTCTGAGATAAATGGTGTGAGCTGCCAGGATCCCAGCTGCCACTTATCTCACACAGGGGCAGTTATGGTCATGATGCAGCTAGAAGTCCTCCAACCCTATATCCTTTCTTTGCTAAAATAAATCAACCTAATAGCTATCCAATGTGGAGAGCAATTTTCTGGGCAGAACATACCTGCCTACCCAAGGATAACCAGTAACATAACCATGGGAAGAGGAGGTCATGCCACTGCCTAGGGCATTCACGTTTAATCTACACGAAATTGCTTGTTCTCGCCAAATACAGCTGTAGGGCTGTCTGTTCCTGACTCTTGCTCCCAGTCACCAGGACAGGAGCAAAGGAGGCAACCAGTGTGCAAAACAGGCCAAAAGGACAGTGAATACAAAAAATGCCTCTTCAGTGTTCTAAGCTTCCCACCTATCTGGGGAGGGCAGGTACAACTCCTTTTTTTTGAGTCTGTGTAAGAAGGTGACATCTCGTGAATTATGTGTTGGTAGGTTATGAAACAGTTCCCTTGCAAAGTCCAGCACAACGCCTAGGCGCTCAAAAGAGAGTCTGAGGAGTATGGGTGGAGAAGTGAATACAGAAGGGGCCAAAGCTGAGGAGGGGAAGGAGGTCACTAGAAAGAGGAGGATACAGGGAAGGGGAGAAGGACACCAGAAGGAGGTGGACACAGGGGGGAGGAGGGAATCAGAGGGAAGAGGACACAGGGAGGGAGAGGAGGAGGACACCAGAGGGAGGAGGTCACAGCGAGGGGAGGACATAGTCGGGGGAGGAGGACACCAGAGGGAGGATACAGCGAGGGGGAGGAAGACACCAGAGAGAGGAGGACACAGCGACGGGGAGGAGGACGCCAAAGGAGGGTTGGATGCTTAGAGAGGAAGGAGGACACAAGAGGGAGGTGGACACAGCTGGGGGAGGAGGGCATCAAAGGGAAGTGGACAGAGAGAGCCAGAGGAGGACACCAGAGGGAGGGGGCACAGCTAGGAGGAGGAGGGCATCAGAGGGAGTAGGACGCAGCGCAGGAGGAGGGCATCGAGAGAGGAGGACACAGCGCGGGAGGAGGAGGCGAGGAGCGCTGAGTCAGGGAGTGGCGGAGGCGGCTAGATGGCCCGAGGCCGGGGGGCGGGATCCTGGAGAGACGCGCAGGAAGAGGCGGAGGAGGGAGAGGGACCGCCAGCTTCCCGCGCGCGCCCCCAGGCTGCTCGGAGCAGGCGCCGTGCGGCCCCCGCGCGTCCGCCGGGCGGCGCCCCGCCCCGCCCCCGCCCCCGCTCCCGCCCGCGTCCCGGCCGTCGCCAGGACGCAGGGTCGCCTCCGGAAGGGCGGCTGGGCCCGCGTCGCCCGCCGGGCTGCTCCACCCCACGCTGCATGCATCGGCCACGCCGCGCCTTCCTCGCCCCGGACCGCCCTGGCGGAGGTAACTGCTCGGAGACTCCTTCCCCCCGCGGCCCCGGCCCCCACGACGCCGCGCGGCCCCGGGCGTCCCCCACACCCTCCCCCGTTTGCACGTCCGCGACCTCCCTGGTCCCCCGCCGTCTCCCGCCGCACCCGGCCCGTGGTCCACTCCTGCTGCCCGCCCTGGCCGGGCCTCGGCGCTTTGGGCCTGCCCCCGCCTCCCGGCGTCGTTCTCCCGTCGTGTGCTCGGGGGCCTCGAGGGGCCGGGGTCGCCCGGCCGGCGAGGGCGGGGCGGGTTCGCGCCCGACCCCGGCCCGGGCCCCGGGTCCTCCGGCTCCCGTCGGGCTCCCACGCCTCCCCGCAGGGCATCTCGGGGGTCCCTGGGGGCGACTCCTGCGAGGTTGTCACGGGAAACGCCTGCGTTTCACCCTAGTTGATGGTAAACAGCGCGAAGCAGTGGACGCGATTTTTCTTTTTTTTTTGACTTTAAAGATTTCGAATACCATTCAGGATTCGGTATACATGTGGTCATCGTCCAGGTGAAGTTGGGGCCTCCCTTTGGTCCCCAGTTCGCCTGATTTGAGATCACGTACCCTCATTGATGTTATGTGTCCTCCCCACTCCCCTGCGATATCTTAGACTTGTCGGCAGTGGAAATCACAGACCTGGAAGAATTCCCTTGAAATTGCATTCGCCAATTTGTTTTCAATAAAGGTACTTTTTGTTTTGTTTTGTGGGCTTAGCGTATTATTCCTCCTAACGTGTGATTGAGCTTTTTATTTCCCTTTCTTATGTGAACTAAGTTTACTTGTGATGTTTACCATTATCCATCAGCAGCATGATGGTTTTGAGAGCTAGTTTCTTAAGTAGCAGAAACAATTTCTGCTGTGTGACAGCAAGTGGTTTTCAGATTTCAGAGTTACAAAGGATGGAAGATCCTCCATTAGCATGTCTTGAAGCTAGCTGTCTTTCTTATCTTTTACATTTCTTTTTTTCTTTTTTTTTTGAGCTAGAGTCCCACTCTGTCGCCCAGGTTTGAGTGCAGCGGCAGGCTTGTAGCCACCGCAGCCTCGACTTGCTGGGCTCAGGCGATCCTTCTGTCTCAGCCTTCCAAGTAGCTGGAACTACAGGTGCATGCCACCATGCCCAGCTAATTTTTGCTTTATTGTAGAGATGAGGGCTCGCCAGGTTGCCCAGGCTGATCTTGAACCCGTGGTCTCAGGCAATCCTCTCTCCTCGGCCTCCCAAAGTGCTGGGATTACAGGTGTGAGCCACCATGCCCAGCTATCTTTTACATTTTAGTTGCCAAAGTTATGTGTAAGCGTATATCTGGAGTGTTTTAAAGCAAATCCCTGGCATAAACACAACTTAAAAATATATATATAACCATAACCAAATTACCACACAACACCAAAATTGACATTGATTCCTTGTAATCGTCTGATAGATTAACTCTGTTAGCATAGAATCATTGATGATACCTACTGATTCTAATGGAATCATCATATTAAATTTTCCCCTGATTGTCTTTTTTTACCTTTTTATATAATTTCATGTTTACAGAAGAGTTGCAAGAGTAATATGAAGTACTCCCGTGCCTTTATCAGATTGAACAGTTGTTTACTTCTTGCCCCTGCTTTATCCTTCTCTTTATACATGTGCACACTCAGACACATTTTTTTCCTGAACCATTTGATAGTGGGTTGCATGTCTCATGCCTCTTTACCCCTTAATACTCAGTATAATATGCACTTTCTAAGAGCAGTGATGTTCTTTTACATAAACAAGTACAGTGGTCACATTCAGGAAATTTAGCATTGATGTATTACTTCTTATCACCATGCCTGGTTGATACCTAGTATCTAGATAGATTTTTGTGTGCTGTCTTTCTTTTAAAGCCATTTTATTTTTAAAATTCAGCAATTCTTGTTAAAGATGGGATTAATCATACTAAAGAAACTCAGGCTTTTTTGGATTTCATAGACCAAATGGAATTAGAAAGAGAGTAACTTCAATTAATTAATTAGGCTATGTATTTATTTAGTTTTAGAGACAGGGTCTCACTCTGTCGTCCAGGCTGGAGTGCAGTGGTGCAGTCGTAGCTCACTGCAGCCTTGAACTTCTGGGCTTAAGAGCTCCTCTCGTCTCAGCCTCCCTAGTAGCTGGGACTATAGGCAAATGTCACCACATCCAGGTCATTTTAAATTTTTTCTAGAGATTATTGCTATGTTGCCCAGGCTAGTCTAGAGCTCCTGGACTCAAGTAATTCTCCCAAATTGCCGGGATTGCAGATGTGAGTCACTTTGCCTGGCCAGAGGAAAGAACTTAAAAAAAAAAAAAAGGAACAAAGGATGAAGCTATGATTAAAACACTTCAGGCCAATGACCAAATGCCATCATTGTTCAAGATTTCTCAAATTTTAGATTAAAAAAATTTGAAACAGTCATACACTTACAGGAAAGTTGCAAATATAGTACAAATAACTTTTTTTCAGGAACCATTTGAGTGACAAACTAATATTTTTTTGCCCCCTGCAATATTCCTTACCCCCTACTATTTCAGTGTGTGTTTTCTGTTAAAAAGGGCATTCTCACCTAACTGCAGCAACCATCAAATTAAAAATTTAATATTAAGTTATCACAGCCATTAATCGTCAGTCTGTCTTTCTACTCAAGTTTTTTCAGTTGTCCAATATTGTTTTGTTTAATTTTCTGTAGCGACGAGGTCTTACTATGTTGCCCAAGCTGGTGTTGAACTCCTGGGCTCAAGCAGTTCTCCCGCCTCAGCCTCCCAAAGTTCTGGGATTGCAGGTGTGAGCCATTGCACCCGACCAGATTGTCCTATAGTTTGTCCAAGTTTTCTTAATAACAAAAGGATAAAGTTTAGTTAGTCATTGTGTTTAGTTGCCTGACCTTCCTTTTGGGGGAAGTCTTTTCTTGACTTTCTTTTGAAGGTTATTTATTTTGTGCAATATCTCTCAATTTGAGTTTGTCTGATGTTTATGTGTCGATTCAGGTTTGTATCTTTGGAACATATGTCACAGAGGTCTTCTCATTTCCCCTATTAGGTGGCACATGATTTCTGTTTGTCCCATTTCTGATAGTGTTCATTTTGACCAGTGGATCAAATGGAATTTACCTGACTCCTTCACTGTAAAGTTACTCTTTTCCCTTTGTAATTAATATGTATTTTACAGGTAGAAACTCTGACACTATGTAAATATCCTATCTTTCATCAAATGTTCAGTTTACTCATTTACATGGATTCAGTGTACTATTTCAATTTATGGATTTTAATCCACTGCTATAATTTATTTTGATGTTTGGATTTCCTCAGTTTGGTTAATGAGATTCCCTTTTGGAATGGTATCTCTGTCCTTTCCCTGTTTGGGAGTCTGCTGTGCTAGACTATGCCACTGTGTGAACATCCTCCCACCATTCTGTCAAGAATGGGCATTCTCCCATTGATTATGCTCTCCTCACCCTGCCCGGCTCTAATGCCCAGTGCTAATTACAGTCTCTCTCTCCCACCTGAATATCCTCTTCATGCTGCTTGGGCTCGAATATACTGTTCTTGGCTTCTACGACGACCATCTCCACACCCAGGTGGGGGCTTGGCTGGCATCTCTCACTTCATGCTATCTCAGGGCTTCATTTTTATGTGAGCTCTTTGGACTTACAGCTTGATGGGCTCAGGGCAGTTTGTTTACGTGGTGATTGAAGGCTTCACAAGTGTTCATTCTAGGGACAAGGTAGAAGTTGTATTACCTTTTTATGCTGTAGCTTTGGAAAATGCATGGCATCACTTTTGTTTGTGCTCTCTTGGTCAGAGTATAGCTCCTTAATAGAGGAGGCAAAGATCACAGCACTCAATGGGAGACATATCAGAGGCACAGTAAGAGCATGTGAAATGGGAGATATTGGTGCGGCCATCTTTGGAAAATACAGTCTCCCACACTGAGAAAGGCAAGTCACTTGGACACCGTATTGGGAACATCCTTTCCGAGTTCATGTTTATCTGATCACTCGTTAAGAAAGCAAATACATTAATTTTGCCTGACTACTCTGTATATAAGATATGGAATGCACTCCCAGTCTCTTACCTTAAAAAGAAAGTCGACTTGTTGAAAAAGTAATTATCAAGACTTTATGAAAATTCTCAATTAAGATGCTCAGTGACTATTATGGGTTATTATGATTAATATTATTTTACGTATATTATCTTAGGACTGTTTTTGCTTAGTTGGTCATTGATGCCTTAAAAAACATGGAGATAAGATTAGAAGTTTTGACATCAACAAGTATCAAGCAGAAAAAACCGTGGCCACGAGTCTCCTGGTTGGGACAGGTAGGTTTTTCTTTATTCATGCAATACCAGTTTTATTTTTTTCTCACATCAGCATGTGATGAGGGGAAACCTGTGGGTCTGGCAATACCAGCTTTATATATGCTACATATGTGTTTTACCTGTAAGATACAAGAATGTTCTATGGTCTTAAAGAAATAAAACATCAGGGATCACCTACCTGAATGCTGAACAGGGATTTTGTGTGTGTTTTGGTTTTATTATAATAAGTAAATTAGATTTTCAGAAAATTAAGTGGTCTGTCTAGAGATTTTTACTTTGAAAAACATTTTTATATTATGTTTAAGTAGCTTGAGATGGCATATGTCAAAAAGGAGTATTTGATCTCCTGAACTTTCCTCTACTAGAACAACCTGTGGAGTTTAGTTTCCTCCTGTTGTGGTTTCCACGAGTGGAAAAGTGTCCTTAGAACTAAGAAGAGATGGGCCACAATATGTTCACAGTCCAGGATTGCCATTCATAACATGTAAGACAGATTCCACACTTAGGTAAAGTGGACAAACCTATAAAATCCTCTCAGAATGTATAATAATTATTGAAATAAAGTGTCCTGTGAGAAATTGTATCACTAGTTAACTTCCCTAGAGCTGGAGTTCTCAGACTTTATAATGTATCAGAATTATCTGGAGAGGTTGTTAAAATGCAGATTTCCAATTCTCAAAATTTGCAATTCAATCGGTCTGGGATAGGGTAGGATAATTTGTATTTCTAACAGGTTCTCAAGTGTTGCTTATGCTGCTGGTTAATTCAAGGTTAATTCAAAACAGCTTTTTCTAGATGGTAAAAAATGATCAGAGTCAGGGGTTTATGAATTTCAGAAGCGATATATATTTTAATCTGAGTAAATAATTAAAAAACATGTCCATACTACTGTTAAAATTGATGAGAGTCAGGAATGGTGGTACAGCTACTTGGAGAGGCTGAGGTAGGAGGATAGCTTTAGCTCAGAGTTCTGGGCTGTAGTGCACTATGCTGTTAGATGTCTCTACTGAGTTTCACATCAATTCATTGACCTTGAAGCAGAAGGTCACCAGGTTGCCTAAGGAGGGATGAACCAGCCAGGGTCCGAAATGGAGCAGGTAAAAACTACTGCTGATCAGTAGTGTGATAGTGCCTGTGAACAGCCACTGCATTCCAGCCTGGAAAACACAGCAAAAACTCTCTTAAAAAAAAAAAAATTTGGTAAGAGATTAAACAACAGATTACTCAGTTTTGGCAAGCAGCATTGGAAGACACTCCTATAATTTTAAACTTCAAAGGAATTTAAATGCAACCATTAGGTTATCATATCTAGTAATTCTAACAAGAGGTATTTTAATATAGAATGAAAAAATCTTTAGATTACCATAGGACATCAATTTTAATGTTAATTTTATGATTTGTGGCACAAATCTATAATTTTTCTTAAATGTCATTTTGTTTTCTGGGATAATTTATTTAGACAAGAGTAAATTAACTGCTGGCACCTCTTAAGTCCTTCATATGTTTCTCTTAGGAAAATGAAGCTGTTTTTCTTTTGGATGATAAATTCATAAATGAAATTAATTTGCTCTCCGGAAGGACGAAGAAGAAAATTCCTAGTCTGCAGCCTTTGTTGAAGGATATTACTGTCCTAACAACATCTAGCAATGGTTAAGTAATATTGATGTTTTCAAATGGCTAAAACTGCATTTTTTAAAAGGTTTTTAATTTTCTTTTTAAAAAATTACTTTATTTTATTTTTATTTTAGATTCTGGGGTACTCATGGACATATTGTGTAGTGGTGGGATTTGGATCTCAGGTGACCCATTCCCCAGACAGTGAACATTGTGTCCCCTAAGTAGTTTCTGAACTATAGCCCCCAATCCCCTTCCCCGATATTGGTGTCCCCAGTGTTTCTTATTTCCATCTGTGTGACCATTTATCTCCCACATATGAGTGAGAACATGTGATGTTTGGTTTTCTGTTTCTGAGTCAGTTTACTTAGGATGATGATCTCCAGCTCCATCCATGTTGTTGCAAAGGCCATGATTTCATTCTTTTTATGACTGTGTAGTATTCCATGGTGTATATATATGACATTTTCATTATCTGTTGATCGGTTGATGGTCATTTAAGTTGATTCTACATCTTTGCAATTGTGAATTGTCCTGCAATGAATATGTGGGTACAGATGTCTTTTTTATATAATGACCTCTGTTCCTTTTGGTAGTGGATAAAATGGAAGATCCCCTTTTATAAAATTACATTTTTAAATAATTTAGGTTAATATTAAGAAAAATATTAGATTATATAAGTATTGTGTTTTATTTTTGGAAACAGATGCCTGGCTAGCTGGCATACTCACTACAGGGGAACTTTTCCTTTGGAACAAAGATCAAGATTGTTTGAAAACTATACAAGTAACTGAAAAGCCTAAGGAAATGATCAAAGCTGCAGTAGGTAGGAATTTTTATTTTTTTAAATTGGTTTAACTAGTAGAAATAGGAGGAAAAGAAGAAACATTTTTCTATTACTGTTTTAAAAATGTATTTCTGTATGTGTGCATATGCATGTCTGTATGTATGTGTATATTATTTTTTATGGTGTTTATCTGGGATCTCTAAATTCAGTTTGAAGAAGAAAATTCTGGCATACCTAACATTTCTGTGATAACAATGGGTTCCTAATATCTTATAGTAAATACTGTACTTGATAAATGTTACTGTTATTTGTATTTTTAATTTATTACTAGTGCCTTAGTTTTCACATCCTGAATGGTAATGTCATTTGGGATGTTTATTTTAAGAATAAATTATGTATTTTTTTGGGTAAATTTAGACTTAAGACATTTAATATTTAATTACCTTTCTTTTTTTTTTAGCAAGCTCTTTGAAACTGTATTTATATGTACCTGGAAATGGGAAAAGAATTCTGCTCATTACACCTTCTGGATGCATATTTCTTTGGGAATATTTAGAATCAAAGAATAACTTATCTTCTAAAAGCCTTTCATTGGTGGGTCAGTGGTCCCAGATCATACCTGAAGAAGCAGTTCTTTTGCCTTCCACTGAAGATAAAGAAGCTGTAGTGAATGCTGTTTTTATAAAAAATGAGGTAACCAGACAGGGTATTGTAGAGGTTGAGATTTCAGACTCTAAGATACTATCCATGAAACTATTTGGCAGAGTATGTAATGGCATAGCTGTATATCTTTAGTCACAATTAATTGTCATAGTAATTGTGAAAAAAATTTTTTTTTTGAGTTGGAGTCTCACTCTGTAGCCCAGACTGGAGTGCATTGGCCACTCTTGGCCACTGCAGCCTCGACCTCCTGGGCTTCGGCGATCCTTCCACTTCAGCCTTCCAAGTATATGGAACTACAGGTGCGTGCTACCATGCCTGGCTAATTTTTTTATTTATTGTAGAGATGAGGTCTCGCCAAGTTGCCCAGGTGGGTCTCAAACCCGCGGGCTCAGGCAGTCCACTCACCTCAGCCTCCCAAAGCACGGGATTACAGTCTGAGCCACTGAGCCCGGCTGTAATTGTGAAATTATCATAGGGAAAATATATTTTTATATTTCTTGGTTACATTTTTGAAGTGTTTATTAAAAGTTGTTTCAGGCCGGGCTCCGTGGCTCAGCCTGTAATCCCGCACTTTGGGAGGCTGAGGTGAGTGGATTGCCTGAGCCCACGGGTTTGAGATCCGCCTGGGCAAGTTGGCGAGACCTCACCTCTACAATAAGTCAAAAAATCAGCCGGGCGTGGTAGCGCATGCCTGTAATTCCGGCTACTTGGAAGGCTGAGGCGGAAGGATCACCAGAGCCCAACAGGTTGAGGCTGTGGGGCCGGGAGTGGCCCCTTCACTACACTCTGGGCTACAGACAGAGATAACAACACAAAAAAAAAAAAGGTGATTTCAACTTAGAACTTCCTTTCTCTTTCATTGATTTAAAATTATAACTTGGGCTGGGTGTGGTGGCTCAGGCCTGTAGTCCCAGCACTTTGGAAGGCCGAGGAGAGAGTTGCCTGAGTTCAGGGACTCGAGACCCGCCTGGGCAACTTGGTGAGACCTCCTCTCTACAATAAATCAAAAAATAAGCTGGGCATGGTGGTGTGCGCCTATAGTTCCAGCAACTTAGAAGGCTGAGGCGGAAGGATTGCTGGAGCCCAGCAGGTCCAGGCTGTGGCGGCCATGAGTGTGCCATTGTACTCCAGCTTGGGTGACAGAATGAGACTCCAACTCAAAAATAAAAAAATAAAATTATAACTTGTAATTTAGCAAGCTAACATTGGTGGCACTAAATAAACTTGTTACTTCCTTGGAAATAATAGATTTCTTAACTGAAAAAGACATTTAAAATACCTGTTTGGGGCTGGGTGTGGTGGCTCATGCCTATAATCCCAGCATTTTGGGAGGTGGAGGCGAGAGGATTGCCTGATCTCAGGGGTTCAAGACCAGCCTGGGCATCTTGGCGAGGCCTTGACTCTACAATAAATAAAAAAATTAGCCAGGCATGGTGGTGTGTACTTGTAGTCCTGGCTACTTGGAAGGCAGAGGTAGAAGGAGTGTCTGAACTTAGCAGGTCAAGACTGTGGTGGCCATGATCATGCCACTGCACTCCAGCCTGGGTAACAGAGTGAGACACTGTCTCAATTAAAAAAACAAAATACCTGCTTGGTACTCTTTGTGTGTATGGACCAACATTTTATTACCGAAACCACTATTGTTAGAAATTGAAGTGTAAAGTTTTCTTTTCCTCCCATCTCCAAATCCTTGGAGTAGTGCCCTAATTTAAATAAAACTAAAAGATGAGTAAAATAAATATAAGAATCTTTGCAGTTATAGCCATAATATATGTCAGTATTTTCTTAAGAGCATAAATTGCAACCTGATTTCGCATTTGGGACCTGTCACTGGCTCAGAAAAAAATTGCTAGTCTTTAGCTTAATGATAAATATAGAAATATAAGCAAGATCTCAATATTTTTTATTTATTTATGATGAGGAATATATTTATATATCTTTTATATCTTGATTTATTTTCAGATTAATTTTATACTAAAGTGTATTAAATCTATCTACAGTTATTTGGAGACTGCTGCCTCTGTTCCTTTACTTTTTATTCTGGAGAGTGCCTGAAGTTAACATTTCTAGCAATTCGATGGCATGAGAATGTATTTACACCTATGAGGTGAGGTAAATGGTTTCTTCCTTATTTTCTATACTTTAAAAAATACTATATTTTGGCCTGTGTATATATAATATGAGAAATTTGTAAATGTTAACGGGAATTTCAGTTTCTAAGGCTTTAAAAATCCTTTCCCCTCTTTCCGTTCTGAATATTTAATCTAGAAATCTGTTTAACTTGTTTTTATTTTGTTTCTCTTCTTGGAAGTGAGAACTTGTAAAAGATAAAATAGGCTATTGTTTTAATTGTCTTAGGGTTATAAATATAATTATTTTGGAAAATAACTCAATTGAAATTGTTTTAGTAGCATAAGTATTTGAATTTACTGTTGTACATTTTACATGCTCAAGGTTTTTTTGTTTGTTTGTTTGTTTTTGAGTCAAAGAATCTCACTGTGTTGTCCAGGCTGGAATGCAGTAGCATCATGACCTGGCTCACTGTAGCCTCTCACTCCTAGGCTCAAGTGATTTTCCTGCATCAGCCTCCTGAGTAGCTGGGACTATAGGTGCATGCCACCACACCAGTTTAATTTATTTTATTTACTTATTTATTTTTGAATTGGATTCTCACTCTGTTGCCTAGGCTGGAGTGCTGTGGCATGATCATGGCTCACCACAGCCTTGACCTCCTGGGCTCAGGCAATCCTTCTGTCTCTGCCTCCCAAGTTGCTGGAGCTACAGGTGCATGCCAGCATGCCTGAGATAGGGTCTTGCTATGTTGCCTAGGCTTGCCTCAAGTTCCTGGGCTCAAGCAGTCCTGCCTTGGACTCCAAAAGTGTTAGGATTATAGGTGTGAGCCAATGTGCCTGGCCTATTTTTTATTTTTTTGTAGAGATGAGGTCTAGCTATGTTGTCCAGGCTGGTCTTGAACTCCTGGGCTCAAGTGATCCTCCCTCCTTCACCTGCCAAAGTGCTGGAATTACAGGTGGGAGCCACTTCACCTGGACGAAAGTGTTTTTTTAATTAAAAATAATTTTTATTCTAAAAAGCTCAATAAAATAGAAAAAAATACATTCAAAGTTTATAATGTCTAAGTCAGATTTAGTAAAGTGATGTGATTTTTAATATTTGGTTTATTTTTTATGCCACCAGTACTTTATTAAGGTGTAATTTACATAAAGGAAAACAAACACATCTTAAGTGTATAACTAGATGAACTTTGAAAAATATATACGCCTGTGTAACCGTCACTTTGATCAGTTGTAGAATGCAGACACTATCCCCTAAAATTCCTTCTTTACTTTTTATATTCCTGTTAAAATGTTTAGTGTTATATAAAAATATGTTTACCTGAAACCTTTAGTGGAATCAGGTGTGTTTAGGGTTGACTGTGCAGCATGGCTGTATCAACAGAACTCTGATATTGAGCTTATTTGACTAAGTGGCAGCTGCCCTTTTGTACCCTGGAGGAAACTTCTGAAAGGTCTCTATGGAGCCACCTAAGTATATGTGCACATGTAGGAATTTAGGTGGCCCCTTAATTTTATGTTGTGAATTATATATCGATTTAAGAGTTACTATACTTTGAGTTTTCAATTATTTCATTACTTTCTTAGATCATTGCCATACCATGTTCATTGGTCACAGCAAGATTGTCTTCTGTGCAATCTAATGCCTAAATGTGAATCAATAAAGTCAAGAGGAGCTCTGATTTCTGCCTTTTCAAGAGATGGCCTTACCCTGGCAGTAACTCTTAATCAGAAAGACCCCAAGGTCAGTAAATAATATCTATCTTAGAAAGTAATCTATAAAAGGGGAAACTTTTGCTAGTTTTGAGATTTTTTTCCTTGAAAATAGTTTTTTTCTTCTTTTTCCTTAATATTCCTTTATATTCTTTAGATGGGTTTTTCCTAATCCAACTTGACATTGTGGATTGGTAAAGTTGTTTAGATTAGCTGCCATAATTTTCAAAATTTTCTGTTTAGAAGTGATAACAGGATAAGGAAAAGGGGAGAAAGGGAAAGAGGGCACCACGTCATTCCTGAGGGATCCACTCTCATGACCCAAACCCTTCCCATGAGGCTGCACGTGCACTCCAACATTGGGTATCACATTTCAACTTAAGATTTGGAGGGGACACTCCAAAATGTCCATACCACTAATATCCAAACCACCTGAGGGCATCAGTATTGCCTTGCTAGTTGGGGAAGTCTTTCTAGAAAGTTTATTAATATAATAATAGATGTCTGAGTTTCCAGAATTATAAATAATGGTTATAGTAAAATAATTTTGATATTTGTTTTCTTTCTAGGCAACTCAGGTATTATTTATAAACACACTGAATTTTGTTACTCTCTCTGGTAGCCTTAAAGGATGTAGTAATAAGAATCCTGTGGTTCCAGCTACACTTATCAGGTAAGAATTCTTTTTTGTTTGTAAATAGTGTTTTTATTTTCTTTTTAAACAATTAAAAACTTTGTTTAAACTTTTATTTTATAATAGAGATGGGGTCTCTCTATGTTGCCCAGACTGGTCTCAAACTCCTGGCCTCAGGCCATTTTCCCGCCTTGGCCTCCCAAAGTCCTGGGGTTACAGGCATGAATCACCACACCTGGCCCTTCCAGCAGTTTAACAAATTTAAGTCTCTAATTTTTTTTTTTTTTTTGAGTTGGAGTCTCATTCTGTCACCTAGACTGGAGTGCAGTGGCCACTCCCGGACACCGCAGCCTTGACCTGCTGGGCTCCGGCGATCCTTCCGCCTCAGCCTTCCGAGTAGCTGGAACTACAGGCATGCACTACCATTTCTGGCTAATTTTTGATTTATTGTAGAGATGAGGTCTCGCCAAGTTGCCCAGGCGGGTCTCGAACCTGCGGGCTCAGGCTATCTACTCACCTCAGCCTCCCAAAGGCACGGGATTACAGGCTGAGCCACCGAGCCGGGCTCTAATTTTTTTTTTTTTTTTTTTTGAGTTGGAGTTTCACTCTGTCGCCCAGGCTGGAGTGCAGTCACACAATCACGGCCATCCCAGTGTCGACCTGCTGGGCTCCGGCAATCCTTCCACCTCAGCCTTCCAAGTAACCAGAACTACAGGTGTGTGCTACCACACCCGGCTAATTTTTTAATTTTATTGTAGAGACAAGGTCTTGCCAAGTTGCCTGGTCTAGTCTCGAACACATGGGCTCAGGCAATCCACTCGCCTTGGCCTCCCAAAGTGCTGGGATTACAGGCTGAGCCACTGAGCCTAGTAGGCTGGGGGCTTTAAAGTTGGCATTCTCTGTATATGGGCCCACAGTAACGTAGTGATTTTGAATGGCACATGAGCTACCATTAGTATCAGTGTGGAATTTTAGAGGAGGAAGATTTTGTTCTTGGAGTTCCTAACTTTTTTTTCTAAATACTTTTTTGTGCAGTTATCTGAATTTCCAGAGGTTTCAGGCCCATCTAATCCTGCCTCTTCATTTTCTTTCCCTTTCTACAAGTTTCTTTCCAAAAGTATTATTGATCTCTGTTAAGTCATCTGTTTGATTTAGAGTATCCATCATTTTCAAAGTCATCTGTTTGATTTAGAATATCCATCATTTTCATAAGGAGCAGCTACTTTTTAATTCTCATGGAACATTACCAAATGGTTAAGAAGTAGTAACAGTGACAACTTTGAGAAGAGGGAGCATCTATTATTGGGTGGGACTCTAGCAGGCTGCAGGAGGGCAGACATGGCCTTGAAATCTATCAGTAATCTTGGGATGGGTTCTAGTAGGGTTAAAATTCACTCTAACTGAAAGCTCAACTCTTTTTTTTTTTTTTTTTGAGTTGGAGTCTCACTCTGTCACCCAGACTGGAGTGCAGTGGCTGCTCCTTATGAAAATGATGGATATTCTAAATCAA